>QJPP01004816.1:0-110404 GCA_003996215.1 Jaltomata sinuosa
TTTTGGCATTATACTGGCTAATGACCTGAAGATTTAGATACTTTGTTTCTGAAACTCATTGCCTTTCTTTTGTTCACGTACCCTTTTTAATTTACTCTTTGGCACTATCTATGTCGTATGTTATTTATTTTCTTTAGTACCAAAGAAATATTCTGGTGCAAGTGTAGCATTGTGTCTACTCATTTATAAAACAAGTGTTATTGCCTCCGAGAAGATGAAAAGTTACTTGCTTTGTTATATTACATCTACTCATTTGTGAGACAAGTGACATGCCTTTTAAAAGATGTCGCACCTTGTTGTGCTGAGACCAAAAGTGCCACATAAATTAGATGTATAGTAATCTACGTGTATGGTCATGTCTTTCAAGCTGAAAGGAAAGTGAGTCTGATAGACTTGATCTTAATAAAATTCTGTTATATGAGAATCTGCAAGCCGTCTTCACCATGTTCCTTTCTATTCTATTACATTTAATGTTACTCAATTTGATTTGTGTCTAATGGTGGCCATTCTAACAAGTTCAAACCTGTAAGGCCCTCTTGCCCTTGTGGCAAATCAGTAGGAGAGTTGAATATCATTTCCTGCACTTCAATACTCCATTTTTGCTACTGCATTGATCATTGATGAGTAGAAGTAACAAATTGTGTTTGGTAAGACTCTATCTTCAATACTCCATTTAGCTAATGCATCCGCTGCTTCATTGCCTTCTCTATAGTAGTGTTGAAATGGACAGTTAGCATGCTGCAGAACGTTTTGAATATCCTTGATGGTGCCTGACATGTGCCAAGGAGGTTTCCAGATCCCATTCCAGAATAAACTGATTTGTATCCATTGCCAATAAACCATCGATCGCACCCCAAATAACGCAGCTTTGGCTTCTGCCATGTTGCTGCTTCCTCTTTCATCTCTGCACATACCTCCTGCTACTATCAGTGTTGATTTTTATCCAGCTAGGAAGTGGTCTATCCCAGTTCAGAATTATACATGTGATCTTGGGACTAATTAACTGAATAATCCGCTCGGAGATACAACTCCAATCACAAGTCCACACAGTAATCCCTGTAAGCTTGGATACTACCCTATAAGCTTTGGTTATCCGCATTATTTGGTTATTGTTATTGCTTCCATATTATTTGTTGGTCCTGTATACTTTTGTATTTTTCTTTTTAACTATTTTGATGTGCGTTACTCAAGCTGTGGGTCTTTCAAAAACATCTCTGCCTCCACGAGGTAGGAGTAAGGTCTGTATACACTCTATCCTCCTAGTGAGTTTAGCCATTAGAAAATAATTCTTTGCTCCAGGGAATAACATTAAATATCCTTAGCCCTAAGTAAGTCATTAGTAAGCTAACTATTACTATATATGTACTCCCACAAGTTATAATAGCAATAGGCAGTGAATGACAGATTCAGTCCACCAAATTCGATTTTCCGGAAGTTCCAGCAATGGTGGTCGAGATTGTCATTTCAAAATGCTCCAGGAAGAGTTCGAACCTTCGAAGCAATAGTAATGGCCTGACAAGAAATGCTACCCACATTAACACTTTGTTTGGATGATTGTTTCCCATGGTATGGTATGGTATGGTTACTAACAATGTCATGTTTGTTTTGATTATTACTTAAAATATATGGTATGGTATGGTTTGATTCCATGGTTAGGTAACCATGAAAAATCCCATTTTATGTAACCATGGATTTGGTCGTATCCATGGTTATCTAATTTTACTTTCAATTATGCTCTTACTTAATACTGCATAATCCTATTTTACCATTCACCCTATATTATTTAATTTCACCAAAATATCCTACCCTAATAAGTTTTTTCCGTTCATTCTCTTCCGCCTTCAGTTCTCTTTTGTGTTCACTTCTCTTCTTCTAATGAAATATATTATTATAAAAAAAATGAATTCAAGTACATTTGTTTTAACTTGTTTTTTTTATATTAATTTTGTTAGAATTAACATGAATTTAACAACATAATATATTTACAAGGAATAATTTATGATAAATTAGTATGAAGAACATTGTCTTAAATATTTTATTAGCAATTATTGATAAATTTAACATTTATAATAATTTAGGGAATTTTAGTAAATTTAACAGTTACGATACCATAAGATACAGTCAAACCAAACACTAAAAATATTATTAAACCACAGTGAACGATACAGTCTATCCAAACATTGTATTTACAGTACAGTACCATACCATACAATATTGTACCATTCGTGTTGTCTGCAGTTCATGGCGTTCATCAATTCCTCCTTAATTCAAAATCTCCAAATCTTTATCTCCCATCAAACTACCTATCCCCAACCACATGATTCACGGTTATCATGAAAAATCTCAGTTTTATTTTATTGAAAGCACCGTATATCTTTTCCAACCTTGTCATTCTTGTTGGCTTGTATGCGTCCACCACCAGTCAAGGGACCAGGTCCTTGACTGAATCTGATTATCAACTGGACAATGCAAACTTCACTAGACAAGAGAGTCAAATAAGGCTAACTGAAAGCAGTAAGGAACACCAGATATTTACGTGGAAACCTCCTTGCTCAAGGGAGTAAAACCACGACCTACCTCGTAGGATTTTCACCAACAACAATTCACTAAAACAAGAGCAATGGTTTGATTACAAACTCATTCTCGTAATCCTATAGTTAACCTCTTAACCCCATTCCCTTGTGATAGCTTCAACACGAGCAACACTACAATAACTCTATTGTAGTCTTCAATGTCAACTAACTCTAGTTGACCACAACTTGGCTAACTCTAGCCCTCTTTATCAACTACCTCTAGTTGACACTCCTAGGTAACTCTACCCAAGAAAACACCAAACAAGAGATGAAGACAAAACTTGACTAAACTTAGTTGACGCGACTAACTAACTCTAGTTAATGCAACACAGCCTAAGAACATAGACAAGTTAAATATCTACTTTCCTTTATAACATAGGAGTAGATTTACAATTTAGCACAAAGTACAAAGACTTAAACAACAATGAACTAAAAGCAACTGTCGTCAGCTAAGACCAGGTCCCTTGTTGTAGAAGCCTTGAACTGAAGAACAATGGAGACTTTTGCTGAGAGAATGTGAATTTTAGGATGTGCAAAAGCTAGGTTTTGCTCCCACATAATGATCTATATATATGAAGCAAATGGGAGGGAAAACCTAGAAAGTTTCTCATTGATCGGATCGCCCTGGTGCTCGTACCTTGTCCCTCATCTGGTCCCTGTGAGAATAAGATCCCTCTGAAAATAGTTCCTCTTGAATGAGCATTCCCCATTGAATTATCATTTCAATTATACCACTTATTCCTTCGTTTTCTATGAGATCTTGATTCCCATGTTCTCCTGAGATCAGTCTGGTGCATGTCTAGTCCCTTATCTGGTCCCTTGGTAAGTTTGTCAAATCATCAAAACAAAGCATACTATAATAGTAATTATGCATTATCAATTTCCCCCTTTTTGATGATGGCAAACACATGAAGCAAATTCACCTTGAGAACTAGGTTCTCATACAGTTGACTCTGAGAAATGGATCAAGTTCTTTTAGGCAGCATATCTGGTCTCTCATCAACTTTGTCAAATCATCAAAACAAGGCATAGTACTTCAACGTCTATGCTTTATCACTTTGTCTTGTATGCGTCCTCCACCATTCAAGGGACCAGGTCCTTGACTGAATCTGACTATCAACTGGACAATGCAAATTTCACTAGACAAGAGAGTGCAAATAAGGCTAACTGAAAGCAGTAAGGAACACCAGATATTTACGTGGAAACCTCCTTGCTCAAGGGAGTAAAACCACGACCTACCTCGTAGGATTTTCACCAAGAACAATTTACTAAAACAAGAGCAATGGTTTGATTACAGACTCATTCTCGTAATCCTATAGTTAACCTCTTAACCCCATTCCCTTGTGATAGCTTCAACACGAGCAACACTACAATAACTCTATTGTAGTCTTTAATGTCAACTGACTCTAGTTGACCACAACTTGGCTAACTCTAGCCCTCTTTATCAACTACCTCTAGTTGACACTCCTAGGTAACTCTACCCAAGAAAACACCAAACAAGAGATGAAGACCAAACTTGACTAAACTTAGTTGATGCGACTAACTAACTCTAGTTAATGCAACACATCCTAAGAGCATAAACAAGTTAAATATATACTTTCCTTTATAACATAGGAGTAGATTTACAATTTAGCACAAAGTACAAAGACTTAAACAACAATGAACTAAAAGCAACTTTCGTCGGCTAAGACCAGGTCCTTTGTTGTAGAAGCTTTGAACTGAAGAACAATGTAGACTTTTGCTGAGAGAATGTGAATTTTAGGATGTGCAAAAGCTAGGTTTTCCTCCCACATAATGATCTATATATATAAAGCAAATGGGAGGGAAAACCTAAAAAGTTTCTCATTGGTCGAGATTGGCTGCTGCTCCTCTGCTGCTGTGCACCAACTTTTCTGCAAAAAGTACAGCTGCCAGCTGTACTGTTGAATGCCAGAAAGTTCAACGTCCGATGGACCTGGTCGCTCATCTAGTCCCTATATCTGGTCCCTCATTAGGTTTGTCAATCATCAGAACAGAACCACAGAGTTCCATCAATTCTCTTTGAATGAATACTTTTTCTTATATCTTTACAACCGTGAGAGTTGACTCGAATAAATGGATTAGCCTGGTGCATGTATCTGGTCCCTCATTTGGTCCTTACCAAATAAGAGACCTTAGCAACTTTTCTGTAGCTCTGTCACGGTTGGTAACATCTTTACAACTGTGGACAGTTGTGAGAGTTGACTCATACGGATCGCCCTGGTGCGTGTACCTTGTCCCTCATCTGGTCCTGTGAGAATAAAATCCCTCTGAAGATAGTTCCTCTTGAATGAGCATTCCCCATTGAATGATCATTTCAATTATACCACTTATTCTCTTCGTTTTCTCTGAGATCTTGATTCCCATGTTCTCCTGAGATCGATTTGGTGCATGTTTAGTCCCTTATCTGGTCCCTCGGTAGGTTTGTCAAATCATCAAAACAAAGCATAGTATAATAGTAACTATGCATCATCAATTTCCCTCTTTTTGATGATGGCAAACACATGAAGCAAATTTCTCTTGAGAACCAGGTTCTCATACAGTTGACTCTGAGAAATGGATCAAGTTCTTTAGGTAGCATATCTGGTCTCTCATCAGCTTTGTCAAATCATCAAAACAAGGCATAGTACTTCAACGTGTATGCTTTATCACTTTCCCTCTTTTTGATAATGACAAACACATAAATCAAATTTCTCTTGAGGATCAGATCTACCCAAGTGATATCTGCACACATTCGACTTCATGAGCTAGTTCCAATTCCCTGCTGTAGAGATACCGAACACCACTTGACCACGTATACATATATATCAGGTACCATGTCCCCTCTTGAGTTTTGTCAATCATCAAAACCACATGTACATCAATTTCTCCCTTTTTGATGATGGCAACCCGTTAACCAATGTAGCAACAGATTCAGAGAGTTTTTCTATTATCAGTAGCATTTATCCCTTTTTTAAGTTTCTCCTGCCAGCTAGGACCAACTGGGAATACCAGGTCCCTTATCAGTTCCCCCTATCACCAACATCTCCAGATGATAACATTTAAATTCTTTTCTGGTCCCTTTATGAGCTTGTCAGTCATAAGAATCAAGAATAAGTTTGTCAATCATCAAAGCCACAAATATAACATTTTCCCCCTTTTTGATGATGACAAACTTAAGTCAGTAGTGGATCAGGTCTGGATGTTCCCCCTAACACTAGCACTCATTCATGTTTCCCCTTGTCACCATTGATCAGTTCCCTTTACTACATTGTTCTCTCAGGTACCAGGTCCCTTCACCAGTTCCCTCTATCGCTATTAGTTCTCCTTTCACCAAGATCTTCCCCTTTTTGGCATCATTAAAAAGAAAAATAGTAAACCAAATAAAAGAGAGAATTAACACAAGTTAACACATGGCCACTGGGGCAACACTAACATGAGAAAAAGGAATAGAGAAGAAACAAAGATATAAGAAACAACAAGACATGAAAAGTTCTGTTAATACCATTAAAAACATACATAAAAGGGGAGAACTGTCAATTTGCCATATAGAGTCTGAAATAAAACTCAGGCAAAAGATGAATGATAGGAACAAACATTGGGAAGGAAGACAGAATAAGAGTTGATTCAAGACATTTGTATCTTAAGAACAGTTGTATCTTCAAGAACTTGGGCCAGCTTCTGGTTCAGACCCCAACTTTGATTTGCAATTGAGATACTTCACTTTTCGAGAAGCTCATTCCTGACGAGGAGCCATCAGGGCATCTGGTCCCCCCATTAGATATGTAGGAATCTTGCATGCAATTCAGCCAACTCAAGATCAAATACCCTGCCACAAAGCACACTTTTCTCCTTTTTTTTTCTTTTTCAAAATTCCTTTTTTTTAATGAGTGAACTTCTTTGCAGACACTTTCTACTTTGCTGACTCAGTAGGGTACTCGGTCACTCACATCCCTCTTTCTTTGAATCTGAACTTCCTCTTTTTTCCTCGGAAAACCTCCATTAAACAACTACTCATTCGAGCTCTCAGACATCAATATCAAATTTTATCCCTTTTTTTATCTAGACACAGTAAAGGAACCAGGTCCCTGACTGTGTGTAATTTTCTGCACAACATTTACTTCCTCACTTTCTTGTACATTCTTACCAACCTCCACTGGACTTTGTTGAGTGACCTGATCCTTTCATCAGAGCCTTTACTTGAAGCAAAATTATGGATAAGTCTACAAAGGGTCCAAAATTCTTAGAAAGTGGTTTAGGAAGAAGAGTGGGGTTTAGAAAAGGGAGTTGAGAAGGAACTATCATACCAAGGGTTTCAAAAAATTTCAGCTGTCCTTTTGAAGATGTGGTAAAATGAAGGAACGATTAAGATTATGCCTTACGAGGAAAAGAATAAACGTGTCATGTCAAGGAAAAGAGATGACAATAGAGTTTCAAATGACATGACAACGTAATAGAGAAGTGGAAAAGAAAAAGAAAATCTATGTGGCATTTTAAGACAATTCAAAGCTTTTATGAGTGTAGTTAGTGGTACTAACCTGTGAAGAGCAACCTGGTCCCTCTTCTAAACTTTTGAGCGCATACATTGAGTTGCCTAGATGATCTCCACTTCTTATTTTCTCCCATTTTGCCATGCGTGCATACCTACAACGGTATAGAGCTGTGTTAGACATGGTCAATTAACTCTTACTTGGATACCTGTAGTCTGATCATAGCCACTGGAGGAAGATTTAGATGAAGGAGATGATTCTGTCCAAACTATACCCTTCTTAGTGCATTTGTGAAACTTTCAGGTCCCTGGTCCTCTATGAGATCCCGGAAGATTCAAGGTAATGAGTCACTAGTCACGTGTTCTCTTTATCTACCAAGTACCTGACATAGTTGCACATTCAACCAAATCAGAATTATCTCCCACATTGAATATGATGCCGAGTCTACTTTCCATCAAGAAGAGCAATGATCCAACGATGCCTTGATGCATTATTTCATTCACTAGAGGACCAGGTCCTTTGAGATCAGATTCTGTAAGAGAGACGAGTTGGCATGTCCTACGTTCCTGAGCCTCAAATCAACATCATCATCTGAACTGCTTTATTTTCTTTGGCATATATCTGAGACTCATTTTATCAATTGCACTTTAACCCATTTACATAGTACACATTTTTCAATTTCATGACCAAGGGTGTTGCCAATCCTTCCAACGCCAAGACTATGTCTTTCTTTCTATTTCCAAAGGAGACACTTCTCCCTTAAAATGCCTTGAGTGAGAGAAAATCTTTTGTTCTTTCATTTATATCCCTTGAGCAGCCACTATTTATGAACATGTTTTGGCTGCCTTCTCTCACTTCTCATTTTTTGGCTACTCATGTGTTGGATTTGAGAACCCATTTTAACTTGGGTTCCCAAAGAGGAGATATAGGAAGAATCAAACTTTTCTTTGTCCAAGCTGACAACTTGATCCTTTTAGACTAGGGACCAGGTTCCCTTAACTTCTCTTCTGTCTCAGTGTGCTTCCTATACTTCTCAGCATCAAATACTCTAGCAGGACATAGAGTTGTTCTTTTGGATGAGGGAACAGGTCCCCTTGAGTTCCCTTGTGTCTCAACATATTTTTGACGCTTTTTCTTAGCTGAGTTTCTAGTGTTTGACCCTATTTTAGCAAGATAAGCAAGGGTTTATGAAGAGGTTATCCAGCGAAGTGACTTTTCAAGGTCAGCTTTGATTCGAACCAGGTCCCTCTCAAGTTCTCTATTCCTCTCTAATGAGGCTGTGAGATCCAGTTTGGACTTGTTTAATTTGACTTCAAGTTCAAACTGAAGGTCACTGCCATGTCCCTTTCCTTTATGACCAGTTTGAGACACAATCTTCAATTTCTCATCCAAAGTGTTATTTTCAGAAGATAAGAGACTGACTTTTTCTTCTAGCTCAAATTTTTTACTTCGACCAGTTGAATTTTTCAGCTTCAACTTCAAAATCAAGTTCATCAATCATTTGCTGAGTCAAATCAACAACTTTCTTCTTGAGATCAGTATTTTCAGCTTTGAGCTGAATATTTTCTGTAAGGAGAGAGTCTGAGGCACCTGGTCCCTTACTTGTTCCCTGCAAAGCTTGTACCAATTGAGTCTTCAAAACCGCAATTTTAGAGTCCTTTTCAGCTATCAAGGCTGACATCTTCTCTATTTCAATGTTACTCCATTCCTGGGCAGCGATAAGACTCGACACCTTAGAACCAACTAGAGACTCCTTTTCTTTAATCAGACTATGATATTCATCAATTAAGACATTTGCAAGAGCTCTCAGTTCCTTTTTGGAGTAATCTTTTAGGTTCTGTTGGACATTAAAAAGACTCTCCTCATCTTCATCTTCGTAATTTGAGGCAGCCATGAGAGAAAATAGAGAATCAAAAGTTGAAGATTCATCCTCAACCACCATCCTAGAAGTCTTCATTACTTCTCCTTTACTTCTTTTGCATTTGTCAGGGACCAGGTCCTTCTTCCTTGCTTTTTGTGGATTGTTCTTGATGTAATATTTGTAGTCAAGCTTATGGAGTGGGTAATCTTTGATGAAATGACCATGATTCCCACACTTATGGCAGCAGTCATTCCCATTTGAACACTTGCTCATGTTCCCTTTTATAGTAAAACCACCATTTCGCCTAAATGCTTTTTGCAATCTTTTAGTATTTGACTGACCATCTTCGAGATTTAGTGGAGAAGCCATTTTAGCAGAATCTCTCCTAAGTATTAACCTTTTAGTAGAAACTTACTGTGATACCAATTGTTGGCTTGTATGCATCCAGCACCAGTCAAGGGACCAGGTCCTTGACTGAATCTGACTATCAACTGGACAATGCAAACTTCACTAGACAAGAGAGTGCATAAGGCTAACTGAAAGTAGTAAGGAACACCAAATATTTACGTGGAAACCTCCTTGCTCAAGGGAGTAAAACCACGACCTACCTCGTAGGATTTTCACCAACAAAAATTCACTAAAACAAGAGCAATGGTTTGATTACAGACTCATTCTCGTAATACTATAGTTAACCTCTTAACCCCATTCCCTTGTGATAGCTTCAACACGAGCAACACTACAATAACTCTATTGTAGTCTTCAATGTCAACTAACTCTAGTTGACCACAATTTGGCTAACTCTAGCCCTCTTTATCAACTACATCTAGTTGACACTCCTAGGTAACTCTACCCAAGAAAACACCAAACAAGAGATGAAGACCAAACTTGACTAAACTTAGTTGATGCGACTAACTAACTCTAGTTAATGCAACACAGCCTAAGAACATAGACAAGTTAAATATCTACTTTCCTTTATAACATAAGAGTAGATTTACAATTTAGCACAAAGTACAAAGACTTAAACAACAATGAACTAAAAGCAACTATCGTCGGCTAAGACCAGGTCCCTTGTTGTAGAAGCTTTGAACTGAAGAACAAGGGAGACTTTTGCTGAGAGAATGTGAATTTTAGGATGTGCAAAAGCTAGGTTTTCCTCCCACATAATGATCTATATATATGAAGCAAATGGGAGGGAAAACCTAGAAAGTTTCTCATTGGTCGGATTGCCCTGGTGCGCGTACCTTGTCCCCCATCTGGTCCCTATGAGAATAAGATCCCTCTGAAAATAGTTCCTCTTGAATGAGCATTCCCCATTGAATGATCATTTCAATTATACCACTTATTCCTTCGTTTTCTCTGAGATCTTGATTCCCATGTTCTCTTGAGATCGGTCTGGTGCATGTCTAGTCCCTTATCTGGTGCCTCGGTAGGTTTGTTAAATCATCAAAACAAAGCATATTATAATAGTAACTATGCATCATCAATTTCCCCCTCTTTGATGATGGCAAACACATGAAGCAAATTCCCCCTGAGAACTAGGTTCTCATACAGTTGACTCTGAGAAATGGATCAAGTTCTTTAGGCAGCATATCTGGTCTCTCATAAACTTTGTCAAATCATCAAAACAAGGCATAGTACTTCAACGTCTATGCTTTATCACTTTGGCTTGTATGCGTCCACCACCAGCCAAGGGACCAGGTCCTTGACTGAATCTGACTATCAACTGGACAATGCAAACTTCACTAGACAAGAGAGTGCAAATAAGGCTAACTGAAAGCAGTAAGGAACACCAGATATTTACGTGGAAACCTCCTTGCTCCAGGGAGTAAAATCACCACCTACTTCGTAGGATTTTCACCAACAACAATTCACTAAAACAAGAGCAATGATTTGATTACAGACTCATTCTCGTAATCCTATAGTTAACCTCTTAACCCCATTCCCTTGTGATAGCTTCAACACGAGCAACACTACAATAACTCTATTGTAGTCTTTAATGTCAACTGACTCTAGTTGACCACAACTTGGCTAACTCTAGCCCTCTTTATCAACTACCTCTAGTTGACACTCCTAGGTAACTCTACCCAAGAAAACACCAAACAAGAGATGAAGACCAAACTTGACTAAACTTAGTTGATGCGACTAACTAACTCTAGTTAATGCAACACATCCTAAGAGCATAAACAAGTTAAATATATACTTTCCTTTATAACATAGGAGTAGATTTACAATTTAGCACAAAGTACAAAGACTTAAACAACAATGAACTAAAAGCAACTTTCGTCGGCTAAGACCAGGTCCTTTGTTGTAGAAGCTTTGAACTGAAGAACAATGTAGACTTTTGCTGAGAGAATGTGAATTTTAGGATGTGCAAAAGCTAGGTTTTCCTCCCACATAATGATCTATATATATAAAGCAAATGGGAGGGAAAACCTAAAAAGTTTCTCATTGGTCGAGATTGGCTGCTGCTCCTCTGCTGCTGTGCACCAACTTTTCTGCAAAAAGTACAGCTGCCAGCTGTACTGTTGAATGCCAGAAAGTTCAACGTCCGATGGACCTGGTCGCTCATCTGGTCCCTATATCTGGTCCCTCATTAGGTTTGTCAATCATCAGAACAGAACCACAAAGTTCCATCAATTCTCTTTGAATGAATACTTTTTCTTATATCTTTACAACCGTGAGAGTTGACTCGAATAAATGGATTAGCCTGGTGCATGTATCTGGTCCCTCATTTGGTCCTTACCAAATAAGAGACCTTAGCAACTTTTCTGTAGCTCTGTCACGGTTGGTAACATCTTTACAACTGTGGACAGTTGTGAGAGTTGACTCATACGGATCGCCCTGGTGCGTGTACCTTGTCCCTCATCTGGTCCTGTGAGAATAAAATCCCTCTGAAGATAGTTCTTCTTGAATGAGCATTCCCCATTGAATGATCATTTCAATTATACCACTTATTCTCTTCGTTTTCTCTGAGATCTTGATTCCCATGTTCTCCTGAGATCGGTCTGGTGCATGTCTAGTCCCTTATCTGGTCCCTTGGTAGGTTTGTCAAATCATCAAAACAAAACATAGTATAATAGTAATTATGCATCATCAATTCTCATTCTCCTCACACTGAAGGCTGGTTGGTTAAGGTTATAAAACAGTAGACGGAAAATTGCGGATTTTGAATCCTCTATCCAATAAAGTAATCAGGGGTTTTCCTGATAAGAAATTGAATTTACCAGACTTTTGTGTTTCTCAAGTTTGTAAATCCTATCACGTGCAGTGGGTCATAAACATAATGACTCAGGTCCCTCAGGTCTTTGAATGTGCACTATGGGTTTTATTTAGAAAAATCTTGCTTATTTGGAGTGATCAAACCAATCATTTTTCTCTAATGACAATTAGTATTCGTGATCACTTATTGTGTTTTAAGTCAGGGGATGAGAATTGGACTACGTTGAAAGATGCCAGTGGCAAGATTGTCGATATTATTGTGTATAAGGGGAGCTTTTATGCTGTCGATCAATATGGAGAGACCATAAAGTATGATCCCTCTTTGTTTAATGAGACCAAAGTATCTTCTACCGTAAAGATATTATCTTCGAGCTTATTTAACAAATGGGGTAGTAAGAAACGACTGGTGGAATCAGGTGGGCAGTTGTTTCTGGTTGATATGTTTTTAGATATTGATGTTAAGAGGGAGTTGTGGGTTTCTGGCCTTGTTTGGGACAATCCCATGGAAATTAAAATATATCGGCTTGATGAAGTACAACATGAGTGGATTGCAGTGCATACATTCGGTGATCGAATTTTCTTTGCTGGTGATGACTGTTGTTTCTCTGTTTCTTCATTAGATTTTGGTGATCAGTGCATAGGAAACTGCATTTACTATGAGAATGGACGTATAACTATGGACATTTTGGGGGAGTTATCGCCAAAGTTCTGTGGTGGTTATGGTTTTAGTGATGATTATTGTCCAATTAGTGTTGATGGTGCTGTAAAACATAGCAGCAATAATGGCAATATTGACAAGAATGACCTTGGTAGCACATCATGTGGTAGTCTTTGCGAGGAACTGAAACTTAAATATAAAGGATTACATGGTCATAACACGGGTATCTTTACATTACAAGATGGAAAACTTGGTTCATTGTTATCCTTCCTCGAATATGCAGATATTTTCTGGCCACCACCATCTTGGCTTTATACTGAGGATCAGGCAGCTTCTTCAGACGCTCATAACTAAGTTTTCCCTCAGCTTCTTCAGGCTCTTTTTTTCACACACCCTATTAATTTACTCTTTGGCACTATCTATGTCGTACTTATTAATTTTCTTGGTGTTAATTAAGTTGATTATCCTTTGGAAAAACTTACTTGCATTGTTACAATTTCGTGCTAAAGAAGTATTCTGGTGCAAGTGCGGCATTGTGTAAAAACAAGTGTTGTTACCTTGAAGAAGATGAAAATTTACTTGCTTTGTTACATTTTTGTGCTAAAGGGTACTCTTGTGCAAGTGTAGCATTGCATCTACTCTTTTGCGAGACAAATGACATGCCTTCTAAAAGATGCCGCACTCACTATGCTGAGACCAACAGTGCCACATAAACTAGATGCTAACATGAATAAATAGCCTATAGTAATCTGTGTGTATGCTCATGTCTTTCGAGCTGAAAGTAAAGTGAGTCTGTAGACTTGATAGAATCAACCTCTGTTATCTAAGAATTTGCAAGCCATCTTCACCATGTTCCTTTCTATTTTACGTTAATGTTTTACTCAATTTGAAGTGTGTGGAGTGGATGCATAATGTATTACAGCCAGGAACTCTTGAGCAGCTGAAAGTTGAACTGCTTGTTCTCCTCTGTCTACCCTTGGCTCGTTCTTGATCAGTACTAGATTTGTGTCTAATGGTGGCCATTCTAACAAGTTCAAACCTGTAAGGCCCTCTTGCCTTTGTGGCAAATCAGTAGGAGAGGCGAATACTATTTCCTGCACTTCAATACTCCATTATTTTACTGCATTGATCATTGATGAGTAAAAAGTTACAAATTGTGCTTGGTAAGACTCGATCTTCAATACTCCATTTAGCTAATGCATCTATTGCTTGATTGGCTCCTCTGTAGTAAAATGTTGAATTCGACGGTTAGCATGCTGCAGAGCATTTTTAATATCCTTGATGGTGCCTGACATGTCCCAAGGAGGTTTCTAGATCCCATTCGAAGTATTGATAACCAAAAGCTACTCACACTCCAGAATAAACTAATTGTATATATCCATTGCCAATGCACCATCACACCCCAAATAACTAGCTTTGGCTTCAGCCATGTTGCTGCTTCCTCTTGCGACTACACACTCATGCTTCCTCTTTCATTGCACATACCTCCTGCTACCCTCAGTGTTGATTTTTATCTAGTTAGGAAGTGGTCTATCCCAGTTCACGATGATACATGTGATCTTGGGACTAATTAACTGAAAAATCTGCTCGGAAATACAACACCAATCACAAGTCCACACATTAATCGCTGTAAGCTTGGATACTACCAGTAAGCTTTGGTTATCGCAATATTGGGTTATTGTTATTGCTTCTTTTTTTCTGAATGCTATGTTATGTTTTTCCTATTATTTGCTATGTCCTCTTTACTTTTGTATTTTTCTCTTTTAACTGCTTTGTTGTGCGTTACTCAAGCCGAGGGTCTTTCAGAAACAATCTCTCTACCTCCATGAGGTAGGGGTAAGGTCTCCACACACTCTACCTTCCCCAATCCCCGTTTATGGAATTGCACTGGGTATGTTGTTGTTGTAAGCTTGGATACTAGAAGAGATGTGAAAGAATGAAATTGGATGCCTTTCAAATATATCCTAGAGTCGTCGTATTTTGTTGCAAACCTAGCTTTCCATATCTCCCAACAAATTACAATAGGTGTGATAGAATTTATAAGAATTGTTGTCTTTTGTAGATGTATTCCTTTCACAAAAGAAATTTGCCCCACATAGGAAGAGGAAAAGATATTTGTTGGGTTCAAATACCAAATAATTTCCCTAAGGGCACATTGTGAAATTAGTGGTCTACCTTGTGTTCTGTTTTCGTTTGATTTTTCGAGTACAGAATTACTAACAAGAATAGAAGCTCAAAGGATGCTTGACATTGCAGATTGTGATCACTTATACTCTTTGTTCTTCAAAGCAGCATTTTATACTTGAGATCTTCGTAGCCATTGGACTTCTTTCCTTGCTAATTTTGGAACATTTCAATGCCATGATCATCTGCATGAGCTTCTTAATTTTCCTTCTTGAGCTTACTAGCTGTTAGTTCATAGTCAGATTCATGATGTATTCTTCAAACACTATTTTCTGTCTTCATATATATTTTTGAAATATTTGAGAGGTACTTCCTTTCCTTGTGAGTAGTACTATTGATTTCCTCTTCTTTTTTTCCAGAATTTAGCATCCCTTATTTGATCTTAACTGCAGTTTTACTCAAATTGAAATCAGCACCTTAAATGCGCGCATGAATACAAGTGATACAAAGAGCGAAAGAATACAAGTGCAATAAAGCGAATGAATACAGTCCCTTGTATTTTTTGTTATTTGCATCTTTGTATACACACATCCTATATTCGTCGATACAACCTTTATTTGTCAATAAAATCTAAATGCACATATAAATACAACAAATGTAGTCGTCTGGCACCTAAAAAAATATAAAAATAAAAAGAAAGAGATGGGTTGAAATAGAATACAGCCTAAATGCACGTATGAATACAACAAATAGTCTTGACACCTCGAAAAATATAAGAATACAAAGGGAGAGAAAGGTAGAAATATAGAATAAATGCACGTATGAATACAACAAATATAGTTGCTTGACCTAAAAAAAAAATAGAAATACGCAAAGAGAGAGGTCGAAATACAGAATACAAGGTGAAAGGGGGCGAGAGAGAGTGGATACAACTTAAATGGGCGTATGAATACAACAAATAAAATTGCCCGATACCTCTAAAAATATAGAAATACAAAGAGAGATAGAGGTGAAAATACATAATACATAGAAACAAGTGAAAATACAAAATATATAGAGAGAGGGGCGAGGGCAGATAAAGAGGAGAGAGTCTAGGGAGAGAGAGAGAGAGAAGAAAAAGAGAGGGGAAGATAGGCGAGCGAGATTGAGGAGAGAGGCAAGCAAGATTCTTTTTTGCCTAACATCTCAAACAGTATAGAGCTATAATTTGTAAATACCCAAACTGTATCTAAGCAGGCTAATTCTGATTTTTTTTTTTGAAATTTTCTCTTTAAATAATTCTTTGGGTTTAATTTGTTTAGTGGGTCGGGTTAAAAGAGGGGTTTGGGTAAATCGGATAATTTCAAGTGAAATCGAATAATTTTGGTCGTTTTGGAGGAATCCATCCAATTAAGGGGTACTTTTAAATACTTTTGATAATACCAGAAATATATTATTTTGACACTGGCCCTATAATATAGTGAAAGATTTAAGTTAACTAATAAACAAAAATGGAGGTGTATTTTCGACTATTTCCCCTTTTAGTAGTGTTACAATTAATAGGGAAAATTTGACATTCCGCTTATAGCTTCTCTATCGTTCAACAACAGTGATTGGGAAAGGCTTTGGTAGGGTTTTATCATGGGCAGGGAAAGTATGATGGTACCTTGGTTAGATCTTCCGAATGAACTTGTCGAAAGAATCAGTAAATGCCTCGATATCCCATATTGACATACTCCGCATTCGTGCTGTCTGCACTTCATGGCGTTCATCAATTCCTCTTGATTTCAAAATCTCCAAATCTTTGTCTCCCATTGAACTGCCTATCCCCAAACACATGATCTACGGTTATCATGAAAAATCTCAGTTTTATTTAATCGAAAGCAACGTTTATCTTTTCCAACCTTGTCATTCTCATTCTCCTCACACAGGCTGGTCGGTGAAGGTTGTAAAAACAGTAGACGGAAAATTGCGGATTTTGAATCCTCTATCCAATAAAGTAATCAGGGGTTTTCCTGATAAGAAATTGAATTTACTAGACTTTCACGTTTCTCATGTTTGTAAATCCTATCACGTGCAATGGGTCTTAAAGTTTCATGTCTCTGCATGTAGACTAGGGAGGTTTTTAAGAAAAATCTTGCTTATTTGGAGTGATCAAACCAATCATTTTTCTCTAATGGCAATTGGTATTATGCATGATCACTTACTTTGTTTTCAGTCAGGGGATGAGAATTGGACTAGGCCCAAAGATGGCAGACGTAAGATTGTCGATATTATTGTGTATAAGGGGAATTTTTATGCTGTTGACCGATATGGAGAGACCATAATGTATGATCCCTCTTCATTTAACGAGACCAACGTATCTTCCACCATAAAGATATCATCTTCGAGCTTATTTAACAAATGGAGTAGTAAGAAACGACTGGCGGAATCAGGTGCAGAGTTGTTTCTTGTTGATATGTTTTTAGATACTGATGTTAAGAGGGAGTTGCGCCGTTCTGGCCCTTCATGGAACAATCCCATGGAAATTATAGTTTACCGGCTTGATGAAGAACAACATGAGTGGATTGTGGTGCATACATTGGCTGATCGAATTTTCTTTGCTGGTGATGACTGTTGTTTCTCTATTTCTTCATTAGATTTTGGTGATCAGTGCAGAGGAAATTGCATTTACTATGAGAATGGGAGTATAATTGTGGACATCTTGAGAAAGTTACTGCCAGAGTACCATGATGACGACTCTGAAGGTGATTCGTTAGGTGATCTTAATTATGGTTTTAGTGATTATGATGATGATTATTATGGTCCAATTCCTGTTGATGGTGGTGTAAAACTTAGCAGCAATGATGCCAAGATTGACAAGAATGACCTTGGTAGCAAATCATCTGGTTGTCTCAGCTAGGAACTGAAACTTAGATATAAAGGATTACAAGGTCATCACACGGGTATCTTTAACTTACATGATGGTAAACTTTGTTCATTGTTATCTTTCCTCGAATATGCAGATATTTTCTGGCCACCACCATCTTGGCTTTATACTGAGGATCAGGCAGCTTCTTCAGACACTCACAACTAAGTTTTCACCTAAGATACTTTGTTTCTGAAACTCAATGCCTTTCTTTTATTCACCACGCCCTTATTAATTTACTCTTTCGCACTATCTATGTCGTATTTATTACTTTTTTTGGTGTTAATTAAGTTGATTCTCCTTTAGAAAAGTTCACTTGCATTGTTACTATTGAGTACTAAAGAACTATTCTGGTGCAAGTGTAGCATTGCGTCTACTCATTTGTGAAACAAGTGTTATTGCCTTTGAGAGGATGAAAATTTACTTGCTTTGTTACATTTTTGTGCTAAAGGGTACTCTTGCGCTAGTGTAGCATTGCATCGACTATTTTGTGAGACAAGTGACATGCCTTTTAAAAGATGCCGCATCTCACTGTGCTGAGACCAAAAGTGCCACATAAACTAGATGTTAACATGAATAAATAGCCTATAGTAATATGTGTATGATCATGTCTTCCGAGCTGAAAGGACAGTGAGTCGGACAAACTTGATCTTTGTTATCTGAGAATTTGCAAGCCGTCTTCACCATGTTCCTTTCTATTCTATTACGTTAATGTTACTCAATTTGAAGTGTTTGGATGTATAATGTATTACAGCCAGGAACTCTTGAGCAACTGAGAGTTGAACTGGCTTGTTCTACTCTATGTCCCCTTGGCTCATTTAGGATTAATACTACTCAAATGATTTGAATGTAGACAGGGGACGAACCGTGACACATGATTTGGTGCTTGCACATTATCTCTGTACTGCATTTCATCAAAATATTAGGATTTGTGGCTTACCGGCAGTAGGGGCAGTAGGACAGCATGTACTAACATGATTATAACATGAAATATTAGCATCTCCTCCAGATGTCATCGTTCTTTTCTCTATTTTTTTTTGCAACATGACTTCTTCACTACTGTATCTCTTTTTCAACCCTGCTTTGAATTATTTTACTTGAGCCGAGGGTTTTTCGGAAACAACCTCTCTGCCTTCACAAAGCAGGGGTAAGGTTGCGTACACACCACCCTCCGCTGCTCCGCAGATCCTACTTGTGAGATTACATTGGGTATGTTGTTGTTGTTGCTGCTGTTGTATCTTAGTACGACATTAACCAAATTTAGTTATATTGTAGATTTTAATGGGAAATGCTTGTTGGTAGCTCTTTTTACATGTTCCTGCAGGTCCTAACAGCAAGCACCAAACTTGAAACTTTCTATTCTACTCTTCCACAACACTCCATAGCATGGCAAAAGTTTTAATAAGTGACACCACAAAAGAGGGCTTCCAAATTATTGGTCAAATTGATGTGTTCGTCATGTATATTCAAGATTCGTACTTTGCTTAATTGATTTTTTACACATGAATGATCTTTTAAAATAAAAGTAACTTAATCACTGTTATAAGATAGCAACATTTATTCCTTACAGAAATTAATTGGTTAGAGTTCAACACTTCAATGAACACCCAATGGGTAAAGTTTAGCAGACCCGTTCAATACTTATTGAAGAACACAAAATTCCTACTTGATTTGTGTCTAATGGTGGTGGCCATTCTAACAAGATCAAACCTGTAAGGCCCTCTTGCCCTTGTGGCAAAATCAGTAGGAGAGATGAATACCATTTCCTGCATTTCAATACTTACTGCATTGATGAGTAAAAAGTTACAAATTGTGTTTGGTAAGACTCGATCTTCAGTACTCTATTTTAGCTAATGCATCCATCCGCTTCTTGATTGGCTTCTCTATAGTAATGTTGAATTCAACAGTTAGCATGATGCAGAATGTTTTTGATATCCTTGATGGTGTCTGACATGTGCCAAGGAGGTCTCCCATTCAAAATATTGATAACCAAAAGTGACTCACATTCCAGAATAAACTGATTCGTAGCCATTGCCAATACACCATCGATCGCACCCCAAATAACACAGCTTTGGCTTCTGCCATGTTGCTGTTTCCTCTTACCAATGGACTTCCTCTTTCATCTCTGCACCAGAATAATCAGTGTTGATTTTTATCCAGTTAGGAAGTGGTCTATTCCAGTTCACAATGATCATGTTGGGACTAATTAACTGAAAAATCTACTCGGAAATACAACTCCAATCACAAGTCCACACATTAATCCCTGTAAGCTTTGGTTATCGCATTATTTGGTTAATTATTTTGCTTCTTGTTTTCTGAATGCTATGTTATGTTTTTCTATCTCCATGAGGTAGGGGTAAGGTCTAAGCAAACTCTACCCTTCCCAGACCCCATTTATGGATTACACTGGGTATGTTGTTGTTGTAAGCTTAGATACTGCCCAATACCTATTTTAAGAGGTGAGAGAATATGAAATTGGATGCTTCAAATATATCCTGGAGTCGGCGTATTTTGTTGCTAACCTAGCTCTCCATATCTCCCAACAAATTACAATAGGTGTGATAGAATTTCTAAGTAAGAATTGTTGGGTTTTGTAAATGTGGTGTGAATGGGAAATGGGAGGGAAAATGGAGAGATTCCTTTTACAAAGGAAATTTGTCCCACCGATCATGATACTTCACAAAAATCGAAATTCTTGATCAATGGAGGAACAATATCACAGTTTTTGTTCAATAAGATACCAAAGTGGATGATTGACTTGGGAATAACAAGAGCATCTCTCAATACTCAAAGTTTCATATCTGAAGCGAGTTTTATTTTAAATTTCTCGCCATTAGCTTGTGTTAACAGCCACCATGTGTGAATAGGTGAACAACCACCAGAAAAAGGTTGCAACCTTTTTGTTGCACCTTTTCATTCAATGAGATTTTCCTTAGAAATTCTGAGTTCGTCTTCCTTATTCATTTCTGCACTCAATTATTTTCGTGTGATTTGCTACCAGCAATGCATTTTGAGTTCTACCTCTACAGAGTGAAAGGTAATCCATTCCATAACCTCTGGTACATTGAGGGGAATAATTTCCCTAAGGGCACATGGTGAAATTAGTGGGCTTGGATTTTTCAAGTACAGAACTACTAACAAGAATAGAAGCTCAAAGGATGCTTGACATTGCAGATTGTGATCACTTATACACTTTGTTCTTAAAAGCAGCATTTTATACTTGAGATCTTTGTAGCCATTGGACTTCTTTCCTAGCTAATTTTGAAACATTCAATGCCATGATCATCTGCATGAGCTTATTATTTTTTCCTTGTTGAGCTTACTAGCTGTTAGTTCATAGTCAGCTTCATGATGTATTCTTCAAACACACTATTTTCTGTCTTCATAAATATTTTTGAAATATTTGAGAGATACTTCCTTTCCTTGTGGCCAGAAGGTCACGGGTTCAAACCTTGGAAACAGCCTCTGGCAGAAATGCAAGGTAAGACTGCGTACAATAGACCCTTGTGGTTGGGCCCTTCCCCGAACCCTGCGCATAGCGGGAGCTTTAGTGCACCGGGCTGTCCTTTTTTTTCCTTTCCTTGTGAGTAGTATAGTACTATTGATTTCCTCTTCTTTTTTCCAGAATTTAGTATCCCTTATTTGATCTTAACTGCAGTTTTACTCAAATCGAAATCGGCACCTTGATCAAAAAGTTTTAAATCAGTAAGTCTTCTCGAGTTAATAACTCAGATGGTCACTCAACTAAGAGGTTTTCACTCAGAAAGTCACTCAACTTTGCTTTCTAACTCAAAAGTCACTCAACTCTGAGTTTTTTTACCTACAAAGTCACTCACCCTATTTTATTATTTTTTGCATTAAAATTTGCTGACATGAAAATTTTATTAAATACCAAAATTTTAAGAATTAAAAAGATATTCATTTAAACCATTTTAATTACCCACTCGTTTGACCCTACCCGGGTTAAAAATATCCTTTTGTTTTACCCGGTTCAATCATAAATTCTCCTCTCTCTTGTCCGACCTTTTCTCTCTGTTTTTCTTCTCTTGTTCTTCCTCTTAGATGCTTCTTCTTTCTCTTTATTTATCTCCATTTCAGTCTTTATTAAGTAGGAAATTATGTCTGATTACGTCTCGTGGGGATACTCAGACCAATTTAACCATGACATGTGGGATAATTCTCAATTGGTGGTCATTTTAACAAATCAATCTATCTTACTCAGGTTGTGATTTCAGCTTTTTATTTTTGTACTTCTTTAACTGTATATCATATATCAAATTCTAAGTCTTTATTCTTTCAATTAGGAACAAAGGCAACAATCAACCGGTGTTGAATTCGTTCAAGTCACAGATGTTGTAAATGTGAGGGAGAGGAGGAATCCATTATAATTTCCTACTTAATAAAGACTGAAATTGAGATAAATAAAGAGAAAAGAAGAAGCGTCTAACAGGAAGACCGAGAGAAGAGAAACTGAGAAAAAGGGTCGGAAAAGAGAGAGGAGAATTTAGGATTGAACTGGGTAAAACAAAAGGGTATTTTTTAACTGGGTTGGGTCATTAGAATGGTTTAAATGGATATTTTTTAAATTCTTAAAATTTTAGTTTTTAATAAAATTTTCATGTCAGCAAATTTTAATCCAAAAAATAATAAAATAGGGTGAGTGACTTTGTAGGTGAAAAACTCAAAGTTGAGAGTCTGTTTGGATAAGCTTATTTTAAGCTATTTTTTTTAAGTTGGAAATTCCAGCATTTAGCTTTTAGCTTTTTTTTGCTATTTTGGCTTAAAATTAAGTGTCCAGAAGCATTTTTTTGCCTTACCCAAACACTATAAACAACTTAAAAGCTATTTTAACTTAAAAAACACTTAAAATAAGTCAATCCAAACGGGCTCTTAGAAAACAAAGTTGAGTGACTTTCTGAGTGAAGACACCTTAGTTGAGTGAGTGACCATCTGAGTTATTAACTCAAGTCTTGTCTTAATACTTTGACTTTATTTATATTTAATTCAACAATTTAATTTTTAAATAAATGTGACAGATTTAAAATTTTAATTTTCAGTAAAGTTAGTTATAATCGGGCTAAATAAACAAAATCAATGAACTATAAACTTTAATAGAGTATTTATTTTAGCGTAAAGAAAAATTGTTATGCAGAATACAATATATCTTGTATTAAACTTACGCCACGTTATATTTTATGTGGCAATTTTAGAAAAAAACAATTCTTTTTGAATGAATTGTTGTCTTTTTTCCTTTTAGAATGAATCGTTTCTTTTATTTTCGTGTATGGTTAATAACTGATTAATCAAATCAAACCGAACCAAAAACGATAATAATCAAACTAATAAATGTATATTATATTGGATTTAATTTGATTTTACTATTTAAAAACCGTCCCAATATAGTCGGTTTAGTTCAAAAACTTTTCTGTATCTTTTATAAAATAAAAAACTCATCCTAATTATTCAATACAGTTATAGGTTTATATTGAAACTTTCAATTTTATTTTTAAAAAAACTAAAAATTAATTTGATCCAATTTGATTTAATCGTTTTAATGAATTTTTTTTAAAAAATCATTTACCCCCCTAATTGTTGAGAGCAAAAAGAGGTGGTAATACAATATTGAGAGCAAAGACTGGTTGATGTGATGTAACGCCACCGTTAACTTTGATTTATTCATTTTTTCCTTTTTTGGTTTAAGTAGCTTCATTGTTTTTAATTCCATTGGCAAGTAAAAGAAATCACAATCATAAAACAGTTTGTGTACACGTGGTGAGAATCAAAAGTAGCATTGAGCATTACTGGACTCAATTTCACTGGAGGGGATCCTTTCTCGATAATATATAGGGAGCAGGGCAGTAAATTCTTTTTTAATTAGTAAAAGCGTCACGAGTTGAAAAACAAAACTCTGGTACCAGGAAATTTTGCACCATGACCTTGTAAGCAGGAGAAGTGTGATGGTCTGATCTTCTAGATGAAGTTATGGAAAATATACCTCGACAAGCATATTAACGTCCAATCTGCTCTTCGTAGTGTTCAATATTCTTTTGATTATCTCATCAAACTGCCCCTTCGATCTGCGCGGTACTATAGAACAGAATAGTGTTTTTATCGAAAGGTAAATAAAGTCCTAGCTTCTAGAGTTCGCTGCTTCAACCCTGATTTTTCTGATTATTCAACTAACCATGCACATAGTGACCAATAAATTTTTCGTTATTGGCAATCTATAACCTAGGTACTACGTTATCTGCAAAAAAATTTCGCTACAAAATGCATCTCAAAAGGGACATTATTAGAAAAAAAGAAAACAGAAATTTAGCGATGGACGAAATCTGTAGCTAAAAAACAAAATTCATTATTAATTCTTTTTAGCGACGATATGAGCTCCTCTCGATGTTTTGAGTCTTTCGATATATTATTGGATAAACTACCTAAAGTACCATACCTCCTTCTCCTTACCATATCTACAAAATATTTCACTACTTTATTTTAATTACATTATATACCACAAATTAACTAAAAACCCTCATCTCTTCCTCACAGATAGATTAGCTCACCCCCCTCTCACCCATATCCCAAATCATCCGTCTTGAATTACGGCAATTGTCAAAATTTGAATTTCACAATCAATTTTTACGGTTAATTAATTTCCCCTTCTCGCTTCTTTTTCAGCATCTTCAATATGATAACTTTCACCATTATTAAGGAATTGACAGTTATTTTCACAAATTTAATGAGTTAAGTTGATCAATTAATCAAAGTTAAGTTATGTATCTATAGTATATTCAAGTTTTGAAGATAATTTTTTCAACTTAAATTCACAGATTTCAAACCCAATTTTAAAAATTGTGTCATCTAAGCATAGTTCAAAACTTTATAAGCTCTATTAATGGCTAATGAAGGCCCTTCATATAATTGGGGTATTACTCAGTTATATAACATTATTGTAACTTTTATTGAGTTTGTCTTCGGTGTTTATGATGGTGATGATCAGAAAATTATCGAAACTAGATCTAAACATAAAAACGACCCTGTAAAAATGAAGCAATTGCTTGAAGATCTCAGAAAAAAACAATAAATAATCAACCAAATAATGACTCAGATCAATCAAAGTGGAAAAAAGTGAAAAATCAAGTCTGTGATGCTCAAACAAAAGTACTCGTGATACATTCTTACAATTGTACTCATGTATATGATATAGGTTCAGATACATAATTGCATGCATAAACAATCAAGAGGTGAACGAGGGAGTAAATTAAAGTGCAGATGTTCATACTGTAAATAAAATTATCATTTTAAAATCTGTCAATGCGTTCGATAATTCTACTGATAAACCAATCAAGAGGTCGACAGATTACACACAAAAAAATCATGATAATATTCAGGTAACATCATATAAATATGCACGTCACAGGTTTTTGACAATGCGATCACCACATATCTAGCACATGAATACAATATCATAATATGTTATTTATATTGATCATGTATCTAGTATTATTTTACTTGCATTCCAATATATACAATTTTAGAAAATGACTATGTATCTGAGATATAGACATGTATCTGAATTATGTTGTCTACAATATTTTGCCGGAGAAATTTGATGTTCATCAAGAATCACAGGCTGCTAATGTATCTAAAGCAACATCTATTGAAGAAGGCAAACCTGAGGATTCAAAGAATCTATTCTTGATGATTGCGCCCATTAATATAGTACATCCATACCAAATCTCTGATAGTCAATTCTTGATTAGTGATAGTCATCTCTTGACGGAGGTTTCAGTCACAAGCATAGTGATACGAATGAACTATCAGACACTAGCCTACAGAATTGCTAGGCCTTTCAAGACTTCTAAATATACAATATCATCATATGTGATTAACTTTTTCTCTAGTGCAAAAGGAAAAGAAAAAATGAATATTGGTGCGCCTTCTGAATTATCTGTTTGAGTACAATAAAATAAGTGATATGCATTGTGGCAATTTCTTAAATGTATATTTTGACTGAGTAAAAGATAGGCTATTGAGAGCACATTCAATTAAGTATATTCATTTTCTGATTCATACATTTTAAAAAAATTCATCCTTCTTTTTAATCGATCTTATTATTTAATATTTTATACTCATTCAGAGATGATAAAGACAATCACTGCAGAATTAGGCAAGTTGCACTTTCTAAAAGGATAGATTTTGTTATTGTCCCTTTCGATTCAAAAAATTAATTTTACTTTCTGTCCAAACTTGACAAATGCTAAAATGATGGGTATATACACTTTTATATATACCAGTGGCTCATATTTGTTAATCATGTTATGTATCTAGTTAAAATTTATTCGAATCATTGTTTCAAATATATTAGCTGTATACAATAATCATATATTTGACTATTTAGTAAATTATATAATATATCATGTATTAAACATATATGATACATCATGCGTGTACCAGTTATTTGAATATACACAATGTATCATGCATGCACCGGTTATTTGATTATTATATAGCTATTTATGTTTGGTATTTACTGCCTAGAATAGTCATATATTTGATAATTATTGCAGTTACTTAGTGTTCAAATATTTTTCAGCATATAGATGTCATCTTTTACTACTTGCGTAAAAAATCTAAGCAGCAGATAGATAGCAACTACATATACACAATGATAATATATATATTTATACACTGATACATGACATATAGCATCGTTATCACATGCAAATAAAAGATGCTGATGTCAGTATTTCTATCCAGGAGAATTTAATTTGATAGTATATTAAAGGCTTCGATCAGAATTCCTACCGGTCTGCCATGACATTTGATAGACGATGTCTATATTTTAGTCAATTGCAAAAAAAAATGCATTAAATTTTGATTGTTGTGTCCCTAAAGAAAAGGCTCATACAAGTTTATGACTCGTATAAGGAAGCAAAACACAATGATGCAATTAAGTCTGAAATTGATAAGATCGCTAAAATATTGTCATATTATTTGATAATTAGTGACTTTTATGTCAACACAGATCGTATAGACTGGATCAAATTTAATGCGTACAAGGACAAAATTAATCAAGATCTTTTCGATATTAAAATTGTGAATGACATAGAACAACAAAAAAGTGAAACATTATAAGTATTAACAGTCATTTTTCGAATAAGATCATATCTTTTACAGATAGTAATTTATGTAACCATTTATATAATATGTACAAAAATTGTGGAGTGTTTGTTGCTTCTTTTGCTGAGTACTTGAGTGATGAATTTTTCATACCATTTTCAAATTTTGAGGTCAAATTTCATCGTCTCAGACATGTTTCATTGCTATGAAATTATGAAACAAAAAATACTATCGATAACAAAATTAGTGATAGTGAGGATTCACCAACGTCAAAGCACAAATTCACTCATACAAATGTCATTGATATGATAGATATTAAGTAGTGATCGATGTCCGTAGTGTGAACAAACTTATATTTTTAATTAAATTTTTATCTTTCATGTGCGAACAATACATTAAGCACATGAATATAGTGTATCTTTCGTTAAATTAATTATTTTAAGAATGTTTTAATTAATTAAATATGTTTGCGTATATATATTGAATATATCTTGTCAGAATTATTTATTACAAGTATAAATTTTTATGTATTCAAATTAAAAAAATTTAGTTTAGATATATTTGCAGTATATTATATTATGTAGATTATATTTAATCAATGGAAAACACTATTTTATTCAAATATGCACATAATGATATATCTAAACAGACCATCTGATGTACCATGTATTGAATATAAACAACGTATAATACGTGCATTATTTATTTAATGTATCATGTAGAAAAATATCTGATATATCATATATGTAGAATCATGTATATAAATAGACTATATATCAACAATGATATATCTAAGTACTTTAGATACACAGTGTGGTATATCTCACAATAATATGTATATAGAACAATAAATCAATGAATAAATTTTAACATGATACATTGCATCTATGTGATATATCACATGTTACTAGATTTTAAAATTTAATTTTAAAATAATCTCTAAAAATAGAATCAACTTTGACATATATTATGGAGATTCATTATATGTATATCATACCAAATAATTTATTGTATCAGAAAATGTAGTTATTTATGTAAAATAGATTTAAATAGTGCTTCAAATATAAAGACAATAAATATTTTGCGACAAACACGATGAATTACACATTCAATGACAATGAATTATATTTTTTTTTTCCAGATCTGTCTTGAAAAGCAGTCACACGATCGCTTGTTGTAACCTTTTGCGCCCATAACGTAGTTTTTGTTGAAAGTATTTCACTCATCTTCTTGTGCCTACCTTTCTTTGGTCTTCCAGGTGGTCTCTTATATTTTTGTGGTAAATCACTTCATCCTGAATATTTTGAGGAATTCATTAATTTTTTTTTATCGGGCATCGAAGCAAATGGCAGTTCATATGTCTTAACTAACATAGCTGACTTGTAGTAGTTTGAACAGTACGCCGCTACTTCAGTTATACTCTCACTCTTGAAAACAGCAAGTGCGTGTACACATAATATTTCATCTAGCTGAAACTTATCATAATTGCATATTTTTTTATTCAGACAAATAATGTATCGTCTTTCATTATTATTGACTGAATAAACAAAGTGTGACAATGTCAAAATCTGATAAATTACATAAAATAACATAAAATTCAACTCTTATTGCTCTAGATACATAATTAGCAGTAAGAAACACATGTATATAGTACATATTCTCATATATTTCTGACCAGATAAATACTTAGATACACTATACAACACACATTTGTGTTTTGACTTATACAGTAACAATTAATATATATAAAAAATAATCGTAATAAAACGTACAGTCATATGAGATGATTTTCGCTCGTTCAGTACGAAAGTCTCTTGAAATTTGTCACATAGCTCGTTCCCTGTGTATCTATCCTTTTTTCCATTACTTCAATTTCATTGGTCAAATAAAATTCTTACCTATTCTAGAAATTTATAAATGGACAGTTCACGTATCGCAATCAAACAATAATTGATACATTCGGCTATGTTTGAAGTCATCATCCTACCCCTGTTCGTTGGAGCATATATTTTTGCCCATTTCTCATATCCGGCCCTAAACAAATAATCCTTTACTCTGTGATCCATATTATAAGTTTTTTTCATCAGAACCTCAAAGTCCTCTTCCCTGTATACTTTCGTTATAGCTTAGAATATAACGCTCAATGTATTTTTGCTTTTCTTAAAATCTGAACATACATTTTTTCACATATGTCATATGCAAGCATAGTGTTGAATAATCGGATACACTACGCTTACACTCTTAATAATGCTTTTGTTGTGATCTAAAATAGCACACATACTTTTACGCTTTTCGAAAGCAATTCTAAAATTTTAAAAAAATAACGTTCATCAAACATCATTTTCTGAATCAACTACCTCATATGCAAGTGATAGTATATGACCTGGTAAATAAAATAAAATCATAACTCAAAATGTACAACACCATTTAGCATAATTTTTTTCTTATAATATGCGTAAACTAATATATGTATCCAAATATACCTGCTCTATTCAGTGTGCTAGCTGATTTTGGGCATATTTATATGCCCGTTTATCGTATTTTACCCATGTTCACCTTATATTTTAAGAGCATTACTTACTATATATTGTGTGTTTTGAGTTGAATTGCTATATGTTTTACTAAGACACATGATTAGATGTTTGTAGGTGAAATGACGCGGGAAAGTGACCATTGGAAGATGATTCGGATGTAGAAAGCATGGAGGCAATGTAGCGGAAGGTTCTAGAGCATGTAAAGAGAGGAAAATAGGCTTGATCCATCGAGGGGAAACCTGTCGCACTACATGCGCGCCACCCCATGGCCTAAACAACTGCAGGGGCATCCTGGCGCACTGCAGGCGCCCCGCCCCAGAGGCAAAACTGCTGAAGCCCAAGTTGGGCACATCTCGGGCGCGCCGCGTTAGCCCTGTCTCGATTGGAATTTTCAGCTTAATCTAAGTCCGAGTCCAAGAAGGAAAAGGGGTTATTTTCCAAACCCTATAAATAGAACCTCGTGCATTTTTTGAAGAGTCCCGTCATATGTTTGGAGAGCAAAAGGCAGAAAATAGATTTCACCATTAGGTTTCTTTTCTTCTTTCTTTTGTTAGTCATAACTTTGGATGAAAATATTATTATCTTTGTTTTTGAGTAGTATGAGTGGCTAAGAACCCTTGTTCTGGGGTTACGGCTACAAACGCATGAATATTTAGTATGAATTTGGATTGATTATTCATTTGCCATTATTAGTTATTCTTATATTCCTGTGTTTAGTATTTTGATGCTTGGATTCTATTAAGATAAATATATAACCTTGTTGTGAACTCGGGAGAAGGATCATAAAGGTAGATCAAGGAATATAAGAAGCAAGACTGCAACACCTCAAATTTTTGATCTAGGATTCCAATCATTTTTTGCGTATAATTAGACCTGAACCCAGAAGATTCCATTGTAACTAGGTGTTATGGTCAAGCACTATGTGTGGTAAGGGTGTTGGATGTGAATTAAGGTCTTAAGGAACCTCTAACACAAGTTAAGTTAAAAGCTTCTCTACCGACTAAGTTTTCATATAATTTTCTAACATGGGTCATATTCAAACAATCATTACTCATAGAATATAAAGAGTTAGGCGGCCCATAACACACCAAATTAAAGGTCTTCAAGTCTTCTTTCCAACGCCTCCAACCGCGCATTAATCCGAGTTCGAAGTAAAAAGATATGATCCGTTTACCAAGAAGACGTTTGTCTATCCAGAAGATCATCAAATTTTGGGAGTTAAAACGGAAGAGACAACGGTCCGTTTTCCCAACCGTTTCTGGAGAAAGAAACTCAAAATTTCTGTGAGTTAAAACGCCTTTGAAAATGGTCCGTTTGTAGACAAAATGGACCATTTTGGCGACCATTTTCTGACGCATTTTCCATTCTAAACCAATCCGGATTTAATTGGAATTGCCTATAAATAGGACCCCTAGGGTATTGCTACGGCAATTGCCTCTTCTTAAGCTATTTGAGGGTATTTTGGTCCTTTACTCATCCAAGAATCCCCCCCCTCAAACCATTCTAAATATTCCCAAACCTCCTAAAGCATGAACAAAAATCAAGAAAGAGCGTTACTTCTCTCCTTAAAGTTCTTGAAGCAAAAGGTGCCTAGGGTTCAAGGTTCTAAAGCAAAACTCAAGCGTTTCGTAAGAATTGTCCATCAAAAGGTATGTTGAACGATCCTCTTTCAACTATACTCATAAAAATTGTGTTTTCTACTACTCACTACGACATCTATGTTAGTATTGTATAAAAATTGTTGAAGGGTTTCGAAAGGAAGAGTTTGCTTGAAACTTCTAAATGTTTTTCTATGAAATTATCCGTATCTAATTGTTATTTTAAAGCTATGGTTTTGAAGCATAACCTTCTTTACAGATTATTGAAATTGGGGCAGATTTGAAGCTCTTTGTATGTTTCCTTCGAAAGGTGATTGTAGTTTCTAAATATGGGTTTTTGAAAGAAGGAAAAAAGATCTTCTTAAATCCCTAGGTCTTTGAAATGATTACTTGATAATTAGTAAGATTTTAACTTTGAGGGACCTATGTGTTAAACGAGTTTAAGATCCTTAACTACGGGACTATTGATGTGTAAATTATGAAGGCATAATATGATAAGTACGACTTGCAAGTCTTGGTATGACGATACCAACCCACGTGTGCCTTAAGGATGTTAAGAGTCCCAAATTGACTGATTTTTTAAATTTTTTGAAATGTTAAAATATGGGCTTAAGAGGATTAGATGGTTAACCGAGAAGGAGTGAGTCGAACGAGGCTCAACACCTAAAATCGTGTTTTGACGACACGGGTATGAGTCGAACATGGCTCTTCCCTCTGAGTCAAACGAGGTTCTTTACTGTATGCTTGACTTGTTAGTTGTATGCAGTTATGAGGTGATTATATTATGACGCTCCGAATCCTTGTGGCAAACTTGGATTGGAGGCTCTACTGGTCGAGTTATGATTGGACTCACATAGCCCGTGATGAAATAAATGTCGGTGACACCATCTAGTCCAGAACTAATGTATTCATGTAAATTTCATATTGGTGATTTGGAAACTGCGCCATCTTTTATGTTTATGATCTGTGTTATATTTTTATGACTTTTTTTATAAACTGTGATATCCGTTCCACTGGGTTGCATGCCAGTACTCGCCGTACTGACCATCCTCGGACGCTGCATCTTTTCATGATGCAGGTTAAGAGACCTTTCCTCGTGGTTCTGTGCAACACTAGGATCTTTGGGATTTCAATAAGCAAGTGGTGAGCCCTCCATTCTTTCGGAAGGCGATTGCATCTTATTTTACTCTGATTTTCAGTTTTATGGTATTGTCGGGGTCATGTCCCGGCATAGATATTTCATTCTTATGTTAGAGGCTTTGTAGACCTATGTAGATGTTGTTTAAATGTTTTGTTCCCAACTAAGGTGGAAATTAGAATTATGGCAATGCATACAATGCAAATTTGCGGAATAATTTGTCATATGGGAACAACTAAGGTCAGAATCAATTCAGGCCACAAGAGTAGAATCAACAGTTTGCTGGAAACAACAAGCCTGCAGTCGTGCCTAGCAATATAGAGGTCATGATGAAGTCGATCATGGAGAGCCAAGCTAAGTATGAAGCAGATATGAAAGATCAGAAAACAGCCATCTGGAATTTAGAAAAGCAAGTGGGGCAGCTGGCTGAAGCACAAAATATGAGACCACAGGGTGATCTTCCAGGTGATACTGACCCAAATCCAAAGCAGGTGAATGCAATCACCACTAGAAATGGGTTAGAGCTGGAAGAGCTGGCACCAAAGCAAGCAGATCCAAAGGTAGTTGAGGTTGAAATTGGAAAGGCTAAAGCTAGGGCAGAGACAGAGGTGAAAGAAGATGCAGTTATTGTGAAGCCTCCTCCACCGTTCCCACAAAAGTTTATCAAACAAAGAGAGGAGGCTGGATTCAAGAAATTTCTTGACCTATTGAGGCAGGTACACCTTAATCTCCCCCTCATAGATGTTCTTTATGGAGTCCAAAAGTATGCAAAGTATATCAAAGATATTGTGGCAAACAAGAACACGCTAACCGAATATGCCACAGTCGCTCTCACAGAGGTATGCACGTCTCAGATTTAGAACAGATTGCCAACCAAATTGAAGGATCTGGGAAATTTCACTATTGAGATCACTATTGTCCAGAAAGTTATAGCTAGAGCACTATGCGATCTTGGGGAAAGTATCAACCTAATGCCATCTTCATGTTTCAAGAAGATGGGGTTGGGTAGTCCTCACCCCACTACAATTGTTCTGGAGCTGGAAGACAGACCGTTGGCTAGACCTGAGGGCATAATAGAGGAAGTATTGGTGCAGATTGGGTCGTTGATCTTTTTAGTGGATTTTGTGATCTTGGATTTTGAACCAGACCCAGAAGTTCCATTTATTTTGGGACGTCTGTTATTGGCTACCAGTAGAGCATTGATAGATGTGGCAGCAGGACAGCTCACCATGAGAGCACATGACAAGGTGGAAGTCTTAAATGTCTATAAGGCAATGAAGTTGCCTGCATTATATGAGAACTTATCGGCTATTACTGTGGTGGACATAGAATCAAGGATACCTCTTATAACCTCCACAGATCCATATAAGAGGGCCCTCACAGGGACAAATTTGTATGGAGATGGAGCGGCGCATGAAATGATTTAATGCTTGGAGGCATCTTGTGCATTGTCTAGCGCTACTGAGTTTGAGCCTCTTAATAGACCGTTCGGACCCCCTCCCAAGCCATCTATTGAAGAAGCCCCAAAGCTAGAGATGAAACCACTTCCACCTCATCTGAAGTATGCATATTTGGGTGAAGATGATACGCTTCTGGTAATCCTAGCAGCCGAGTTGAATAAAGCACAGGTAAAAGAGGCCCTAGCAGTATTGCAAAAGAGGAAGAGAGCAATTGGGTGGCAGATGTCTTACATTCATGGGATCAATCTTTCTACAGCATAGATCCGGAGGTCTAGGATAGTGACCTTTGCGCTAAGGGGGAGATGATGAGGTGTTGAACCAAAGGAAGTATTGAGTTTCTAGTGGTGATTAGGTGCATAATAGAGTTATGATGTGTGCCACGATGATCCATTCTTATTCTAGCATATTTCTTATACTTCAGCTTAAACGGACACTCTACCCATGTCTTATGCCTTTGAATCATGCCTATGTCTGAGGGCCGAATTTTCTATGTGAGTCTCTTGTCAATGCTCTGTCATTTGAAATGGAATCGATAACGTCTCTCAGTGGTATAAATCTTCCTCTAAGGTTCTAGGGATCCAAGGTCTATGATATGATGCTCATGATCCATGAACCCATAACTCACGTTATACCCAGCCTATGAACCTCAAGCTTTATGATATGTCCAAAATGGCTATTGAAATCATGCTACATCATGTACATACTCAAATCAGACTTCCTGAAAGATTGTGCTCTTGATTTCCTTTCTCTAGGCCATGTGTACGTCCCTCCTTGATGGTTATAGTTGGTTATGACATGTATATGCTCAGAACACCCTCAATTTGAGCCTTGTGCGCTCAATATATATGAAGTACCCACACCCATTGCACCAGATTTCCCAGATCTCATCTTGAGTGACAAGGTCACGCTAAGTATTAGTCAATATTGAACAACCTCTATGTATCTCAAATGCTCATGCTCTTGTTAAACATGTTCATTTCATACTCCATGTTTATGGTCAAGAGTTAGGCCTATATTTGCAGTTCATGCTCTCAATCTAGTCATTCAGTAATATCTATCTTATGTCGTGGCAACTGTCAGTAGAGGAAGCTAAGTAGTGGCCTAGATGGAAAGTAGTAGGTGTTCCCTTTTTTGTGGTTGTTGCTGTGAGGGTATGTCACCTAAGTTTTTAAGTGTGAATGAGATGTGAGATAAGGATTTGTTATGTGTAATAGTAAGATGATACTATATGATGTGTCTCCTTGTAAGAGTTCGAGAATTGTTGATTGTGGGGATGCTTGAGAAAATTGTTTGATAGTTTAGCTATATATGAGCCGGGAAAAGAATATAGTAATAGGCTTGAATGTGATGTTGTATACTTGTGGGCAATTGCTTTATGTGACAAGTGACTTCTTGTTAAAGCTTGAGCTTGATTGATTAAGGTGATAAGGAGGATTAGTACTCTTGGAGGATAAATCTAGATGTAATAAAGAGGAGACTTTGACGAGTTTAAGATAAATTTTAGAGAAGATCACTTTAGATGTAGCACTTTACGCCCTCGAGTTAGACTTGAACATGGTGAAAGCAAGATATTAGATGCAGACATTAGTCGCTATATGCGCCAATGTGAAAACTTCAAGTCGCCAGGGGTGATGTGTAGTATTCGGAGGGGGCTATATAGTTAAAAGGTGTTGATAAAGCTAAGGGCTATTATCCATATCTCTTAAGGTGGGATACTTTTATTCATACGTCCAACAAATTTTTTATTTCATGTCATGTATCGACCTCAATTCAAGCTTATGATTTCCAAATTTTCAAGCCTCACATTAGTATGATCATGTTCCATAAAACTTATGTCCTAAAATATGTCTATGCTAAGTCTCATATGTCTCACGATTCCTACTCTCACGTTTTGCTTGATCTTGTCATAGAGTTCCTCTTGACGTCTTTCCATATTTGTTTAAAAGAGAATTCTTGATGTGAGTTCATAGCCTTTACTTTATGGCTTCAATAAGTCCCTACCCATCATTCGAGGACGAATTATTCCAAGGGGAAGATATTGTAACGCCCCAAATTTTTGAGCTAGGATTCCAATCATTTTTCGCGTGTAATTAGACCTGAACCCAGAAGATTTCATTGTAACTAAGTATTATGGTCAAGCACTATGTGTGGTAAGGGTGTTGGATGTGAATTAAGGTCTTAAGGAACCTCTAACACAAGTTAAGTTAAAAGCTTCTCTACCGACTAAGTTTTCGTATAATTTTCGAACATGGGTCATATTAAAACAATCATTACTCCTAGAATATAAAGAATTAGGTAGCCCATGACCCACCAAATTAAAGGTCTTTGAGTCTTCTTTCCAACGCTGCCAACTGCGTATTAATCCGAGTGAGGAGTAAGAATATATGATCAGTTTACCAAGAAGAGGTTTGTTTGTCGAGAAGATCGTCGAATTTTGGGAGTTAAAACGGAGAGAAAATGGTCTATTTTTTGGGAAAATGGTCCATTTTCCCAATCGTTTCTGAAGACAGAAACTCAAAATTTCCGTAAGTTAAAATGCCTTCGAAAATGGTCCGTTTGTTGCCAAAACGGACCGTTTTGGCGATCATTTTCTGACCCATTTTCCTTCCTAAACCAATTCGGATTTTAATTGGAATTACCTATAAATAGGACCCCTAGGGTATTGCTACGGGAATTGCCTCTTCTTAATTGTGGGTATTTTGGTCCTTTCCTCATCCAAGAATTCCCCCCCCCCCCCCAACCATTCTAAATAATTCCAAACCTCCTAAAGCACGAACAAAAATCAAGAAAGAGCGTTACTTCTCTCCTCAAAGTTCTTGAAGCAAAAGGTGCCTAGGGTTCAAGGTTATAAAGCAAAACTCAAGCGTTTCGTAAGCTTTCTCCGTCAAAAGGTATGTTGAACGATCCACTTTCAACTATACTCATAAAGATTGTGTTTTCTACAACTCACTACGACATCTATGTTAGTATTGTATAAAACTTGTTGAAGGGTTTCGAAAGGAAGAGTTTGCTTGAAACTTCTAAATGTTTTTCTATGAAATTATCCGTATCTAATTGTTATTTTAAAGATATGGTTTTGAAGCATAACCTTCTTTACTGATTATTGAAATTGGGGTAGATTTGAAGCCCTTTGTATGTTTCCTTCGAAAGGTGATTGTAGTATCTAAATATGGGTTTTTGAAGGAAGGAAAAATGATCTTGTTAAATCCCTCGGTCTTTGAAATGATTACTTGATAATTAGTATGATTTTAACTTTGAGGGACCTATGTATTAAATGAGTTTAATATCCTTAACTAAGAGACTATTGATGTGTAAATGATGAAGGCATAATATGATAAGTACGACTTGCAAGTCTTGGCATGACGATACTAACCCATGTGTGCCTTGAGGATGTTAAGAGTCCCAAATTGACTGATTTTGTTAAATGTTTGCAATGTTAAAACATGGGCTTAAAAGGATTAGATTGTTAACCGAGAAGGTGTGAGTCGAACGGGGCTCAACACCTGAAATCGTGTTTTGTCGACACGGGTATGAGTCAAACGAGGCTCTTCCCTCTGAGTCGAATGGGGCTCTTTACTGTATGCTTGACTTGTCAGCTGTATGCAGTTATGAGGTGATTATATTATGACGCTCGGAATCCTTGCGTCAAACTTGGATTGGAGGCTCTGCCGGTCGAGTTGTGGTCGGACCCACATAGCCCGTGGTGAAATAAATGTCGGTGACACCATCTAGTCCAGAACTAATGTATTCATGTAAATTTCATATTGGTGATTTGGAAGGTGTGCCATCTTTTATGTTTATGATCTGTGTTTTATTTTTATGACTTGCTTTATAAACTGTGATATCCCTTCCCCTGGGTTGCATGCCAGTACTCGCCATACTGACCGTCCTCGGACGCTGCATATTTTCATGATGCAGGTTAAGAGACCTTTCCTCGTGGTTCTGTGCAACACTAGGATCTTTGGTATTTCGATGAGCAAGTGGTGAGCCCTCCATTCTTTCAAAAGGCGATTGCATCTTTATTTTACTCTGATTTTCAGTTTTATGGTATTATCGGAGTCATGTCCCAGCATAGATATTTCATTCTTATGTTAGAGGCTTTATAGAACTATGTAGATGTTGTTTAAACATTTTGTTCCCAACACTTTGTTAATATTTAACTATGTTTTAAATGATGTTCTCAAATGGGTCTTTCTTCCGCAAATGCTTTATTGAATATGCTTAATATGTTATGCTAAGGGGTCTTCTCGAGCCTTCATTGGTCTGGATTGTCGGTCACGTCCAGGTCCTGGTCTTGGGTCGTGAAAAAGACCTCTCTTTTATAACGTAAATGGTAGGTTAGCGACTAGGATAAAAATATACCTAGAACACCTTGCTTGGTTCATACGAGAAGATATATAAATGCTTTTAAAATAAGATGTCACATCCCCGCTCAATGATGTAGTTGTGATACTATTTTGAATAGGCAACTAGAGGCTCAGAAGACCATAGTTGTAACATCAACCCCGGAATCAACAACTAGGTGAACGAACAAGTCGATTCAAGTGACTGCTACTTTGGATTGCGTAATAAAGCTGTAACCCTGGAATTCGCTCTAAACTTGGAACCGATAAAATCATTACTTACCTGCATTTCATTATGTCAATTTTACTTTAATTATTCAATTACTACAAACTCATATTCTAGTCACTTTTATACTTGTTTATTTTAGCGGTATACAAATAAAGTGGAATATTTGTTAAGTCATAAGTCCCTTGGGTATGATATCTGGACTAACCAGTCTATATTACATGGAAGACTACATACACTTGCGTGTGAGTGAGAAGTCGCCTAACAAGTTTTTTGATGTCGTTGCCGGGGACTTAGAAATTGGTAAAGTTCTAACTTTTCTTATACGGCTTTATTATTCAAGTATTGACAACTTGATCTTAGTGTTTGGTAAAATCTGCAGGTACAAACTGTGAATTGTCAACAAGCTGGAAAGGATGAAAGACTTAGTAGAGTCACACCCTGAACCTGAACGACTATTTCATCAAAGGAGAAGGGTAGCAGTACTTTATCCTATCAAGTTTCAGGAGGTGGCTGAGGAGACAATCCAGTTAGTTGAACAACCAGAAGTTGTTCCTGCAAAAATGGTAGCACCAAGGCCAGTGCACGATGTGGCAATCCCACTCGTGACTAATGTTACCAACAGCATCCGAAAACCCACACCGGGCGGTCGTTTTGAGCTCAAACAGAGTATGATGCAACTCTTGCACACCAATGGTCAGTTCACGGGCTTCTCACACGAGGACCCGCAGTAGCATATCCAAAATTTTCTAGAAATCAGTGATACGTTCATACCAACTGGGGTCGCAGAGGACTACGTGAGGCTGATATTATTTCCATTCTCTCTACTTGGGGAAGCGAGAAGATGGTTGAAAGGGGAACCACCGAACTCCATTACCTCATGGAATAATTTGGCCCAGAAATTCTTTACGCGTTTCTTTCCATCTGGGAAGACAGCTAAGCTGAGGAGCGATATTTTGAGTTTCAGGCATAAAGATGGTGAAAATCTATACAAGTCTTGGGAGAGATTTAAGGCCCTCCTTATGGCACCCCCTCATCATCAACAGACCAATGAGGTGTTGGTACACACATTCATTGAAGGGCTTGAGCCTCATTCGAAGATTCTACTAGATTGTGCAGCAGACGGGCAAGCACTGGAGAAGACATATGATCAGTTGTATACTCTTTTGCAGAGGATGGCACAGAGTAATTCGAAATGGAACATTGATGCTAGCGGAGCCGCGCCTAAGAAGGTAGCCAGATTGCTTGAGGTAGATTCCAACATGGCTTGTTTTTCCAAGGTGGAGTATATGGCTAATCAGATGAGCAACATAGCTATGGTTCTCAACAAGTTAGCTCTTGGGAATAGTCAGGAACATGTTAATGCAGTACCGCCGGCAACTCTTCAGTTTTGTGATACTTGTGGGAGAGACCATCTATCGGAAGATTGTGCAGCAAATCCAGATTCAGTGAACTTTGGGGGTTATTCTCGGAGAGGTGGAAATCAGAATTATGGCAATGCATACAATACAAACTTGCGGAATAATTTTTCATATGGGAACAACTAAGGCCAGAATCAATTCAGGACACAAGGGCAGAATCAACAGTTTGCTGGAAATAACAAGCCTGCAGCCGTGCCTAGCAATATAGAGGACATGCTGAATCAATCATGGAGAGCCAAGCTAAGTATGAAGCAGATATGAAAGATCATAAAACCGCCATCTGGAATTTAGAAAAACAAGTGGGGTAGCTGGCTGGAGCATAGAATATGAGACCACAGGGTGGTCTTCCACGTGATCCTGAACCAAATCTAAAGCAGGTGAATGCAGTCACCACTAGAAGTGGGTTAGAGCTGGCACCAAAGCAAGCAGATCTAAAGGTAGTTGAGGTTGAAACTGGAAAGGCTAAAGCTAGGGCAGAGACAGAGGTAAAAGAAGATGCAGTTATTGTGAAGCCTATTCCACTGTTCCCACAGAAGTTGATCAGACAGAGAGAGGAGGCTGGCTTCAAGAAATTTCTTGACCTATTGACGCATGTACACCTTAATCTCCCCCTCAAATGTGTTCTTCAGGGAGTCCCAAAGTATGCAAAGTATATAAAAGATATTATGGCAAACAAGAACATGCTGACCGAATATGCCACAGCCGCTCTCACAGAGATATGCACGTCTCAGATTATGAACAGAGTGCCAACCAAATTGAAGGATCCGAGAAGTTTCACTATTGAGATCACCATTGGACAGAAAGTTATAGCTCGAGCACTATGCGATCTTGGGGCAAGTATCAACCTAATTCCATCTTCAGGTTTCAAGAAGATGAGGTTGGGTAGTCCTCACCCCAAAACAATTGTTCTGCAACTGGCAGACAGATCGTTGGCTAGACCTGAGGGCATAATAGAGGATGTATTGGTGCAGATTGGGTCGTTGATATTTCCGGTGGATTTTGTGATCTTGGATTTTGAACCAGACCCAGAAGTTCCATTTATTTTGGGACGTCTCTTATTGGCTACCAGCAGAGCATTGATAGATGTGGCAGTAGGGAAGCTCACCATGAGAGCACATGACAAGGTGGAAGTCTTCAATGTCGCTAAGGCAATGAAGTTGCCTGCATTATATGAGGACTTATCGGCTATTACTGTGGTGGACATAGAATCAAAGATACCTCTTATAACCTCCACATATCTATTGGAGAGGGCCCTCACAGGGACAGATTTGTATGGAGATGGAGCGGCGCATGAAATGATTTAATACTTGGAGGCAGCTTGTGCATTGTCTTGTGCTACTGAGTTCGAGCCTCTTAATAGACCGTTGGGACCCCCTCCCAAGCCGTCTATTGAAGAAGACCTGAAGCTAGAGATGAAACCACTTCCACCTCATCTGAAGTATGCATGTTTAGGCGAAGATGATATGCTTTCGATAATCCTAGCAGCCGGGTTGAATGAAGCACAGGTAAAAGAGGCCCTCGCAATGTTGCGAAAGAGAAAGAGAGCAATTGGGTGGCAGATGTCTGACATTCATGAGATCAATCCATTATTCTGCATGCATAAGATATACATGGAAGAGGGGTACAAGCCCATGACACAGCATCAGAGAAGACTAAACCCTCCTATGAAGGATGTACTGAGAAAGGAGGTGATCAAGTGGCTAGACGCAGGTATTGTTTTCCCTATCTCAGATAGTAAGTGGGTCAGCCCTGTGCAATGTGTCCCCAAGAAAAGGGGGATGACTATTATCACAAATGATAAGAATGAGCTGATTTCAAGCGTACAGTCATTTGTTCAGGCATAAAGATTGGTCTCATGTGCCCAATGAAGGGCAAATCAGAGAAGAGTTTTCAGATGAACAACTTTTAGCTCTGAGTGTTACTGAGCCTCCATGGTATGTTGATCTTATCAATCTTGTGGTGAGTGGGGTGTACCCCCGGGAAGCCTCTAAACAACAGAAGAAGAAGCTATATCATGACTCTCTATTCTATTTGTGGGATGAGCCTTATTTGTTCAAGCAAGGTCCGAATCAAATAATTAGAAGATGCATTCTGGAAAGTCAATTGAGAGAGATCTTAGAGAGTTGTCATTCTTCTCCTTATGGGGGACATCATGGAGGGGAGTGCACCGCACATAAAGTGTTATAGTCAGGCTTCTATTGGCCTACGTTATTCAAAGATGCAGCAACTTTTGTCAAGGGTTGAGATCAATGCCAAAGGACTGGAGCTATATCGAGAAGGCATTATATGCCCTTGCAGAACATCCTTGAGGTGGAGATCTTTGATGTATGGGGAATCGACTTTATGGGACCATTCCCACCCTCCTTTGGCAATAAGTATATACTTGTTGTGGTGGATTATGTATCTAAGTGGGTAGAAGCGGTGTCCCTTCCAACCAATGATGCAAAGGTCGTATTGAAATTTGTCAAGAAGAACATATTCACAAGATTCGGTACTCCACGAGCTATAATCAATGATGGTGGGACGCATTTCATCAATAACTAGTTCAGCACACTGTTGGCCAAGTATGGGGTGCGTCACAAGGTAGCTACTGCATATCACCCCCAAACTAGCGGGCAAGTTGAGGTATCGAATCGGGAAGTGAAGCAGATTCTAAAGAAGACTGTGAAGGCATATAGAAAGGATTGGGCAGAGAAACTTGATGATGCACTATGGGCGTATCAAATTGCCTACAAAATGCCCATTAGAGCTTCCCCGTATCGGCTTGTATATGGTAAAGCTTGTCATCTGCCACTCGAGTTGGAACACCAAGCCTATTAGGCTATAAAGAAGCTAAATCTGGATGACGAACTGGCTGGGCAGAAGAGGCAAATGAAACTTAACGAACTTGATGAGTTTAGGTTGCAGGAGTATGAGAATGCCAAACTCTACAAGGAGAAGACGAAGAGGTGGCATGATAAGTACATCCTTCTACGCTCGTTTGAACCTGGCCAAAGGGTCCTCTTATTCAACTCAAGGCTGAAGCTTTTCCCCAGAAAGCTTAAGTCTAAGTGGTCTGGATGATTTGAGATAGTGCGGATGACTTCGCAGGGGGCAGTAGAACTCTGGAGGGCCGATAAAACAGTTACATTCCTAGTAAATGGTCAATGGGTGAAGCATTATTGGTCTGAGCGTGTGGACAGGGATAAAACCTCAATAACCTTATCGGATAAGTGATTTTTGAGGTTGCGTCATGCTGCGACGTTAAATTAGGCGCTGCGTGGGAGGCAACCCACGAATGTACTGTAATAGTTTAGGACAAAAATAACAAAAATACAAAAATATGAGTCGTGCCACAACCAAAACTAAGGCGCTATGTGGGAGGCAACCCACCATTTTTCTAATGGTTTGTTATTTTGTAGGAAAAAGAAGGAAAATGCTAGCCAAGGACGACATGGGAGGAGGTAACTAACAAAAAATTTGAGTCCTAGGGGTCTGGTGGAGCCCTGGCGCACCGCTCTAGGGACCAAACTACCAAAGGGTAGTAGAGCGCACTGCCCCACAGACAAAACAACTGTAGGGGCAGCCTGGCGCACTGCAGACACGCTGCCCCATACTCAATCCCAGGCGGGTGCACCTAAGGGCAATATGCCACAACCCAAATTCTCGAGCACCGAGTCTGGCACACTGTAGGTGCATTGCGCCACGTGCAGAACTCCCAAGTGCCTCGACTGGCGCGTCTCGGGTGCGGCACTCCATGGGTGAAGGGCGATCCACTCATTTTCGGTCAAGGGTCAAAGGTCAACCGACCCAAGACCCAAAATCTTGATCTACTCCTTTAAAAATCCCTAAATCCTAATTCTCCTCTTCATTCCTAAAGATGAGCGGCGCCCCCCATTCCCTATCTCCCAAATTTGCTCTCTTCCCTCCATTGTTGTCTATTCCAAGCTTAAACAAGTTCCATACTCTCTCAAGGTAAGATCTCCCTTTACTTTCTAGCAATCTCTACTTCTTATTTATGCTTTCCATGATCAAGAATTGTAGGTGTAAACTTGGTTTATCTTGTTGGAAGAATTATTACTTTTTTCCACCATTGATGAAGGCTTGAAAGCTTGAAATACACCCACAAAAGAAGATTATTTTTCATAGATACACTAATATTGGTGGATTTTGAATTTTGTTCTTGTTTTGTGTTGGGTCTTGGCTTATGGAAAACAAAGTAAGTAGTAGAAAGAGATGGGTCACTCTAAAAACTTCAAGAAAAATTATGATGAATGTATAGTGTATGGAATGAAGTGGTGACTTTGAATAGTGTTTAATCTTGAAATAAAGGTAGAGAATCCTTGAGAATTATTTGGAATGTACTTGTGAAAATTAGTTGGTGGATATGGTGTCTTAGGATGACGGAACTAAACTTGTGTTGAAAGAGGGAAGTGTGAGTACCTCATGTCATCAACCTATAGACACCATTGCTAGAAAAATAAGTGTGGGGTTGTCATGAACCTATAAAAACACTGATTTAGCTAGCTCTAATTATACTGGGCTGATTTGTGTAATGTGTGTGTTGTAGGTACAATGCCTCCAAGAGGAAAGAAACAGGTTACCAAAGGGACGGGGAGCAAACGGTCCCGCAAAGAGGAATCATCTGGGACAACAGCTCTTTCAAATCTGTGGGCACCCTCTCAAAAGTTTGGGAAGAGAGCAGTAAATGTGCAGGGGCTTGACTGGTTTGTGACCCAAAAAGAAGCAAAGGATCAAAGAGATGAGCATGTTGATGAGGCATGGTTGCAAGCAAAATTCCCCCGAATTCATGAGATGGTCTACAGATTAGGCATCCAATACATCTTCCAGGATCAAGGAGAGTGCAACCTTACTATTGTGAGGGAATTCTACACAAACTGGCAGACGGTGAAGGACAAAGCCAAAAAATGGGAATTTGAGGGAAGGTCATCCGGTTTATCACACGGGTCCTAAATGAGTTCTTGGGAACACCACATGTTGATGCAGCACCATACTTGGAAATAAAAGAAGAGCCTCCATATAGAGACATACGCCACACACTTTGTGGGGTAGATTCCACAGCTCGTTCAGAAAGAACTAAAGATACGAAGAGATATTCCACCCTACACTATGCATATTGATGTGCCGCCATTTTACGTCACTTTCGAATCCTTTTAACTAAGAACAATCGTATGTTTTCAAGAAACCATTGTCGTTTTTGATGTTTTTATGTTGTATTTTCAGGAAATGGAGACAAACATGGAAACAGAAGGAAATACGAGAAAAAGAGCATTCTGGATAAGAGTGACGGTTCTGGTGACGGTCCGTCAAGGGTGTGACGGTCCGTCACCCAAATCGTCACACCAAGGCAACACCACTTCCTAAGGCTGACGGTCCAGGCGACGGTCCATCAAGCCAGTGACGGTCCGTCAGCCTGGCCGTCACACCTGGGCAGTCCGCTACGCGGAATTCTGACGTTTTTGGGATTTGTTTCCTAGACTCCTATAAATACCCTATGTTAGGTTTATTTTAAATGTTGCTTTTCCAATAGTTTTTACATACATTATCAAATAGTTTTAGGAGAGTTTTGAGCGAGTTTTGAGAGAGGAAACGCGCTACACACGGTTTCCTTCTCCTCAATCTTGTTCTTGATTCGTTCTTGGGATCTTGGTTTTTCTTGTTCTTGGAATACTTGAAGATTGTTTTCATCTTATTGTAAGGATCTTTTTCTCTTTATTATGAATATGACTTTCTTCTCTTCTTCTTCTAGCATGATTAACTAAACTCCCACAACTAGGGTTGTGGGAGCCATGGCCAACGTAGAAAGATAGATTCCGGGTAGCGACGGGTTCAATATATATGTTGTCACATTGATAATCATACATTATTTAACGTTTTCTAGTGGTTGCAAACATTAGAACAAGCCTAGGTTTAATTTGCTTGAGTAAAGAGATTAAAACCGAGAAACTTAATTAACGATGAGGATTCGAGACTACCAACTCTCGTCTAATGATTAATGTTGTAACTAGATTAATCTACTTGATGTTTAGGATTGAAATATAAAAGCATACCTTTTCAAGTTCGAGAGAATTGAAAAGTAAATTCGTCTACTTGGTTGAGAAACGTTTAGATGATATCATTAATTCAATCACATCGTGACACACATATAGAAAGAACCCTGCTACGCCTAGAATCGATTGTTACCATGCCATGGTGAACACTTCCCTAGTTCTCTCTCCTATTGATTATTATTCATACGTTAATTGTTGGTTTTTGTTTACACGTTGATCACAAACCCCCCCCCCCCTTAATTACCGGAAACTATTGACCATTAGTCAACTAATGCACTAAAGACCTAATTCTCACCATATTCCCTGTGGGATCGACCCCAACCTTTGTTGGGTTCTATATTTGACTACGACCGCTTACGCTTCGTTAATTTGAGGTGTAGTTTGGGCGTTATCAAAAAGTGGCGCCGTTGCCGGGGAATATGGTTGTTTATTAAGTCTGGTGTGTTTAGTTGACTCTTAGTCATAATTTCCTGCTTTTACGTTTATTTGTTGTTTTTGTTTTGACAGGGTACATAGTTGTGTATGCCAAGTACCCGGAGCTCGGGTGAATCAATATTACCTTACGATCCCGAGCTTGCTAGAACATTAAGGCGGAATATGGCCACACAACTAAAGGCAGCAAGGCTTGCTGCAGAACTGCAGGCTCAACAAAATCTGAATGCTGATGGTCTGCAGGATGATGTCGCACGGAATGATGAGGATCTCAATTTAGATGGAGCTGGTGCTACGGGCGCCATTATTCTTCCACCCCTAGCACCCGGAGCAAAGTTCAACATCACTAGCACGATGATTCAGCTGTTAAACTTGAGAGGAGTGTTCCATGGAGTAGCTGGTGATGATCCAAACCAGCACCTGATGAATTTCGTGGGGATCTGCAAATCGTTTGAGTTGCCTGGCGTAAGTCAGACAGCAATCAGGCTCAGTTTGTTCCCGTTGTTTCTGTCTGATGAGGCAGCGTTATGGTTGACAGAGTTGACCCCCGACTCTATCGCAACTTGGGGAGAGTTGAAAGGAGCTTTCCTGGAAAGGTTCTTTCCTCTCTCAAGGATGATATAGTTGAGGGATGAGATTAGTAATTTCAGGCAGCAACCTCACGAAGCATTGCACGAGACCTGGCTGCGATTCAAGAAGAAGCTGACACAATGCCCTAACCATAAGCTGAACGATGAAGTTTTGATGCAGACATTATATAGAGCACTAAATTCGGCGACCAAGCCGACATTGGATAATGCAGCAGGTGGAGCGTTTATGGGTCGCACTTTTGCTGATGCCACAGCTATTCTGGACAGGCTCACCAAAACCAACAGAGCTTGGCATACACGGGATTCAGAGGTACCAGGTAGTACTTATGTAGTTGGGGTGTCAGCTGAGCAGCTCAGAAAAGAGGAGGAGCGTGACCAAGATATGGCGCATATGAAAACGCAATTGGACCTTCTGACAAAGCACTTGATGTCAGGAAGTATTGAGAAGGTAAAAGTCGTGGGTTCGCAAGGTGTAGCAGCAAAGGTTGAATCTGATGAGGAGGCAAACTACTTGGGGGGTTTCCAGGCCAATGGCCAAGGAAAACAAGGTCGGAACTATCAGAGAGACAACCACTATAAGAAAGGCGGCTACAAAGATCGCGACCAAGGAAACTGGAGGAACAACACCGATAGAGGTGGGTTGTATATACCACCTGGTAATCGGGACAAACCCAGCAACGAGGCAGAGACTTCCAAGCTAGAGAGCATGATGGCGAAGATGCTGCTGAAGGTGGAATCAACTGACTCTGGGGTAAAGGAGATGAGGACTGAGTTATCAGCATTGAGTCAGTTAGTGGATTCACATTCCACCGCGATCAAGCAATTGGAGCAGCAAGTGGGGCATATTTTGGTATCCCTAAACCAAAGAAGGATGGGTACCTTGCCGAGCGACATCATCTAAAATCCGCGGAACGATGCGAGTTGTATGGCGATCACGACCAGAAGCGGTAGAACATTACTGGAATCACATCCGGTAACTCAGACTCGAGGTGATGTTGCGGATGAAGAAGAGGCGGTAGAGGAGATGCTAAAGCCCGTGGATAAATGCAAGGAAGCTGAAAAGCTTCCAACGATGATGCTGCGACCACCGCCTCCTTTCCCACAACGCCTGAAGAAGAAAGCGGACGATGCTAAGTTCCTGAATTTTATGACCATGATCAAGCAGGTATCAATTAACATCCCATTGGTGGAAGCGCTTGAACAAATGCCCGGTTATGCCAAGTTCATGAAGGACTTGATTACAAAGAAGAGGTCGGTAAGTTTTGAACCGGAAGATAACCTTCACCACTGCAGTGCTATTTCCTCTAGATCGTTAGTGGAAAAGAAAGAAGATCCAGGTGCGTTCACTGTTCCATGTACTATCGAGAAGCTCAACTTCGGAAGAGCTATATGTGATCTTGGTGCTAGTATCAACTTGATGCCGCTAGCAGTTTATAACCATTGGGTTTGGGAGCTCCTAAACCAACGTCCATGAGAGTGATGATGGCTGACCGTTTGGTAAAGCGACCCATAGGGATATTGTCTGATGTGCTAGTAAAGATCGGTAAGCTTATCTTCCCAGCTGACTTTGTGATCTTGGACTGTGAAGTTGACTTTGAAGTTCCCATAATCTTGGGACGACCATTGCTAGCTACTGCGAGAGTATTGGTCGACATGGAAAGAAATGAGCTGACATTCAGATTGAACAATGAATTGGTCAAGTTTGACGCATGTAAGCTAATAAAGCAACCACGAGACATGAGAGTGGTCACGGTCATCAATGCGATTGAGGAAGATCCTGTGGATGCGTATCTTGAGGAGAAGGGTTGTGTTGAAACTCGAGCTGTTATGAGAGAAAAGTTGGGATCGCAAGAGGAAGAGCAGGTAAAGGAAAGCGGTGAAAATAGATCAAGAAAATGAAAATACCGCAAGAGAATCTGCAAAGAAAGAGCGAAGAAATTGGCGCGACTAGCGATAGAGCCCACAAAAGAGGAAGCTGGAATGCCACACCCCATCGATTTCTCCTACTTAGACCCTGGCGGTCTCCAACATCATTCCAGAATCTGAGTCCAATGGACTTCACAGGTATTCCTTTCTCTCACAGTTTTTAGCTTTCACATGTATGCATTGGGGACAATGCATGAGTCTAAGTTGAGGGTGTTGGGAAACCTGTGAGTCACCACCGAGGGTTTTTGTTGCCGATTTCTTTTCCCTACAGTGTGCTATCTAGTAGAATCGGCATGTTTAGGTTGTTATTTTAAATTTTTGTTTTTTTTAGTGTCTATAGCAAGCATCATGGCATTTTTCTTGACTAAAACGAGGCCCCTTTAAAAAATTTCTGGTTTTCTACTTATGATTGAAACGATTGACTGTCTGGATCTTTGGATGTCATTGTGTGATCATGATTAGAATGAGTATGCTTAAGCCGAGAGGTTGTTTGATAGTTGGTAGTGGTATAGTTTCTTGGTGCCAAGTGTGTGTGAGCGTATTGTTATAAATTCTTACTCTGTGCATGCATCTAGAACTTGCCCGGTCTATTTTGTTAAGTTTGAAGTTGGTTGTTTAGGAAAGGATCACAGGCCCTTTTTGTGTGCAGTCCACTTAGCCTATAAGACCGTCCAAACGCATAATCCCTTTGATCCCTGTTTGAGCCATAATTGACCTGTTCTTTCAATAACCTGTCACCATTCTTGTTTAACTTTGAATCCCTATTTTGGCCCTGGTCCTTCCTTGGACATCGTGCACCTCAACTCAGGCAATCAGCCTAAGTTGAGGGTGGCTACTATAGAGGTGAATGATAAGAAAAATAGGAGAGATATGATTGGTTGTGAATAGAATGAAAATTCGGGTGTGTGCCTAAGAAAAAAAAAGAGATGAAAAAGGATGAAAAAGAAATAAAAAGAAGTGTCGAAATAAAGAGGCCGCACCTGTAGCTAGAAAGAAGGAAATAAAAAGGTGAATAAGGATGGACAAAGTAAAGTTATGTGGTAATAAGATGCCGGTGAATCCAAGGAGGGCTTAGTCACTAACCCCTAAATGTATCCTACCTGCACCCGAAGCCTCATTACAAGGCTAAACAAGTCCTGTAGTGATCCTGAGTAGCTTTCGGAAAAACTGAAATAGAATAGTAAGGGCAAGCCTATGGCATCGCATGTGCATTGTTTGAAATCGTTTGTGAGTGTGAGCGTCTTACCTAGTCCTAAATTTTGTGTGTGGGACTTCTTTGTGGTGAGGGCACCAAGAGTTCTGTATTGTCTATTGACTGTTAGGATAGCTGTGCGTGTGTATGCATAATGTCTATCATATCGGAATGACATGTGCGGATCCTTGCAAGTTAGTGTTTCATACATATGTGTGCTACGAGGGAGCTTGATTTAAAAGTGAATAAGTTTTTGAATGACCATGAGTTGCTAGAGACATGAGTTTGTGTTCTTAGTTGAGTCGTCATATTGTTTTATGTTATGTTGCTTGAGGACAAGCGAACGTTTTAAGTTGAGGGTGTTGATGTGCCGCCATTTTACTTCACTTTCGACTCCTTTTATCTAAGAACAATCGTACGTTTTCAAGCAACCATTGTCGTTTTTGATGTTTTTATGTTGTATTTTCAGGAAATGGAGACAAACATGGAAACGGAAGGAAATACGAGAAAAAGAGCATTCTGGATAAGAGTGACGGTTCAGGTGACGGTCCGTCAAGGGTGTGACGGTCCGTCACCCAAACCATCACACCAAGGCAGCACCACTGCCTAAGGCTGACGGTCCAGGCGATGGTCCGTCAAGCCAGTGACGGTCCGTCAGCCTGGCCGTCACACCTGGGCAGTCCGCTACGCCGAATCCTGACGTTTTTGGGATTTGTTTCCTAGACTCCTATAAATACCCTATCTTAGGTTTATTTTAAATATTGCTTTTCCAATAGTTTATACATACTTTATCAAATAGTTTTAGGAGAGTTTTGAGCGAGTTTTGAGAGAGGAAACACGCTACACACGGTTTTCTTCTCCTCAATCTTGTTCTTGATTCGTTCTTGGGATCTTGGTTTTTCTTGTTCTTGGAATACTTGACGATTGTTTTCATCTTATTGTAAGGATCTTTTTCTCTTTATTATGAATATGACTTTCTTCTCTTCTTCTTCTAGCATGATTAACTAAACTCCCACTACTAGGGTTGTGGGAGCCATGGCCAACGTAGCAAGATAGATTCCGGGTAGCGACAGGTTCAATATATATGTTGTCACATTGTTAATCATACATTATTTAACGTTTTCTAGTGGTTGCAAACATTAGAACATGCCTAGGTTTAATTTGCTTGAGTAAAGAGATTAAAATCGGGAAACTTGATTAACGACGAGGATTCGAGACTACCAACTCTCATCTTATGATTAATGCTGTAACTAGATTAATCTACTTGATGTTTAGGATTGAAATATAAAAGCATACCTTTTCAAGTTCGAGAGAATTGAAAAGTAAATTCGTCTACTTGGTTGAGAAACGTTTAGATGATATCATTAATTCAATCACATCGTGACACACATATAGAAAGAACCCTTCTACGCCTAGAATCGATTGTTACCACGCCATGGTGAACACTTCCCTAGTTCTCTCTCCTATTGATTATTATTCATACGTTAATTGTTGGTTTTTGTTTACATGTTGATCACAAAACCCCCCTCCCTTAATTACCGGAAACTATTGACCATTAGTCAACTAATTCACTAAAGACCTAATTCTCACCATATTCCCTGTGGGATCGACCCCAACCTTTGTTGGGTTCTATATTTGACTACGACGGCTTACGCTTCGTTAATTTGAGGTGTAGTTTGGGCGTTATCACATATTTCAGCCAAGAGGCGAGAGTGTGGTTAAAAATTATGTGTAGTACTCTTCTACCATGCATGCACATAACTGAGGTGACCAACGATAGGGTGGTGCTGGTGTACATGCTCATGAAGGGGATGAAAATCAATGTGGCTTCGGTACTGAGGCACAACATGGTGAAATTTCGCGAGAACAAAAGATGGCGCTACTGCTATGGAGGATTGGTGACCCATTTCCTAAGGCAATTGGATATTGAGGAAGAAATTCATGATTTGGTTCCACCGCAGGTCCCGTACCTGGTAAGCCAACTGGTTGATGTGACGAAGACAAATCTGCAAGATACTGTACAAGGGCCGGTGCTTTCCAATGCTGATCGACAAGCCCGAGATGAAAGTTGGATGGGGAGAATGTATTGTATGGAAGATCTACAGTTGTGAATTGGTGGTCGTCCTGTGACCAAGGCAGAGATGTCAACATTGAGCGATCGATACCCATTGACTGAGAGTGCAATGTACATGTGCAAGATGGGTACACCTTTTCAGGAACCCTTGGATGATGACGAGTCGACGGTACATAACACTCATGATGATGAGTATGAGGAGGAGGAGGATGTTGGTACCGTGCTGATGGCGGTGGATGATGAGACAGCTGAGCAAGATCAGGAATTCATTCCTGATGATGATGATGATGACGCTTAGAGGCCTAGGGAGTTCCTTCTCTCACTTTTTATTGCATTTATTTGAAGCACTGAGGATAGTGCTATGTTTAAGTGTGGGGTGGGAGGAGAAATACTTCCTATGTTGTTTTTCATTGCTATATCCTTAGTGTGATGAGCGTTGTGTGATTGGTTTTGAGCTGATAAGAAGGTTGGATGGTAGAGTATGCTTAGCTAGGTTTATTTCTGTTGATTTTTTTTGTTTTTTTAGGTTGGGTTCCTCGGCTTTTGTTTTTGATTCTTTTCCTGAGGATAGTCCCTTTGAACCGGGTAGATTTTTTAGGATTCGTCATAATAGTAATGACTTATCTCGATGATGGATGGATGACGAACGTCTTAAGGGAAAATTAGTCCTAGGATTGTAGGATTAGAAGTCTTTCCTTTGGAACGTAGAAATCCCATTTGGAGCCGCAGCTAGACGTCATCGGTAGTTCATGTAAATCCAAGCAAGTGAGAGAGACCTTCACAAGAGACACATAGGCTCTTTAACTAGACTTAAAAGAATGAAGAAAATGGGTTTAATTGTGTAAGTGCACTCAATATGTTTGTGTATGAGCACGCAAGTGTAACAGTCCTCTACATGTATCATGGTGCTATGTGTGTGTGAGTTTTTGATTAGTTTCTTACATAAAATAGCATCTAGAACTTACTCCGTGTGTGTGTAAATTTTTACGAGTATGAATTTTATGGAATATGATAAAGGCATTTTCTTGAAAAACCCATTTTGTTTGTTTCTTGGATTATTATTTGTGCCACCTTGACATTACCATTAGTGAAACTCCTTTGAGCCTTGAAGCCTATTTTTTGTTAAGCAGAAAATAGATTTCACCATTAGGTTTCTTTTTTTCTTTCTTTTCTTAGTCATAACTCCGGATGAAAATATTATTATCTTTGTTTTTGAGTAGTATGAGTGGCTAAGAACCCTTGTTCTGGGGTTACGGCTACAAACGCATGAATATTTAGTATGAATTTGGATTGATTATTCATTTGCCATTATTAGTTGTTCTTATATTCCTGTGTTTAGTATTTTGATGCTTGACCACCATTAAGATAAATATATAACCTTGTTGTGAACTCGGGAGAAGTATCATCAAGGTAGATCGAGGAATATAAGGAGCAAGACCTTTCTTTTGTAACGTAAAGGGTAGGTTAGCGACTAGGATAGGAATATACCTAGAACGCCTTGCTTGGTTCATACGGGAAGATATATAAAGGCTTTTAAAATAAGATGTCACATCCTCGCTCAACGATGTAGTTGTGATGCTATTTTGAATAGGCAACTAGAGGCTCGAAAGACCATAGTTGTAACATCAACCCCGGAATCAATAACTAGGTGAACGAACAAGTCGATTCAAGTGACTGCTAATTAGGATTGTGTAATAAAGTTGTAACCCTGGAATTCTCTCTAAACTTGGAATCGATAAAATCATTACTTACCTGCATTTCATTTTATCAATTTTACTTTAATTATTCAATTACTACAAACTCATATTCTAGTTACTTTTATACTTGTTTATTTTCACGGTATACGAATAAAGTGGAATGTTTGTTAAGTCATAAGTTCCTTGGGTACGATAGCCGAACTAACCAGTCTATATTACTTGGATGACCACGTACACTTGCGTGTGAGTGGAAAGTCTCCTAACACTAGCCAAAATAAATGTCCCCTTATATGATCCGTCTAAATGACAAGCGTTCACTATAATTACTGATCGACAATGCTCAAATTCCCTGATTAGCGGATAGAGTGCTATGAAAAGATACATGAACTCATTTTTCGCTGACTTATGCATTTTTATGTGAGAGTTAAAATACTTTGATTCCAACATATACATGTATCTAGACATTAGTTTGTACCCATCAGCCGGACCTCCCCTTAATATCTTCAAAGCTCGCTTTTTGAAACGCCATGCCCTCATATTGTTGATGTACACCCCAAGATCACGTTTAATATCTGCAATAATATCATTTGGAGTGTGTTTTCTTTATGATCCACCACCTTTGGGATAATAATTTCACCTTTAAAATTAATAGTTGTCTGACGTCGATCGAAGACCCTATCCTTCATTGAACATGTATGCTCATCATGAAATTCTCTAACTACGAAGATAGGAGAATGAATCAATCACGATGACCTAAATTTTTACGAATACTGCTCATTTACATATTTTATGTAGTAGCTGCACAGACAAATTATGTATATTAGACAAAGAACATAATGCATCTAACAAATCTTACTATGTATCGAAAATAACAATGTATAGTTTATTATCTATAAATGGTAAAAATTTATTTCTAACAAGAACAACAATGTATCTAATATATATTACACATACCATGCAATATTTGTTAATTCTATGTCTCATATATATACCTATTTTTACTGAAATATATATATATATATATATATATATATATATATTATATATATATATATATATATATATATAATATATATATATTTATGTATCTACGCAACTTACTTGATTATAATGTATGTATCTAGCGATTTTTAACGCAACAGTACATAAGGTTAAGTATGCTATTCGATTTATTATGGATTGTACATATCCAGCCACATTTTACAGAGATACATTACTTTTTTTTTATCTCTTCACTCTGAACTGAAATATATGATCAATAGTATATTTAGTCACCATAGCCACAATAGATTCTTTGTCCTTGTACATCTGATTCACCTCGATAATTTTGTTATTGGTATCAATAGTCAAGTGATCGACATCCATCTCAATAGCACAAAGTGCATCAATGTTATCAGCTGCAACCAATGCTAGTGTATCATTTTCAATATTTTTGATGCACTCCATTGCACCTGTCACTGATCGCACGCAATCAAGTCACTACTACTACTGAAACCAATTTCCTTCTCATGCATATCAATGCACAAAGAATACATCCCAAAGCTACATACATGCTTCACAACCTGAAAAAATAGCTTCACTCCCATATTGTTTCGAATCTCCATTGATGTAGGATTACCTTCAACGATGTATCTAGCGTCTATTCGTTGCTTAGATACATCAATATTCAATTGTATTGTTGTGGAAACAATTAGATCTTCATAAGAAGCATCGTCCTGGATAACAATGTCATCAATTTTGAAAGATTCGTATTTAATTGGAGAAATTTAAAAATCAAAATGCATAATTAGCACTGATACAATTGTCATTACATATATTGTTTAACAACAAAAAACACAAAAAATTGGTGTAAATTAAGAAATTGAGAAGAAGAAAGAGGCGTAGCAACAAAAAAAAAATTGAATTTTTGATTTCTAAACGAAAAAGACAAGCTACTTTTGATTCAGTTTTGATTTTCAACGTGATTCTCTCCTGCTTTTAAGCAATTTCAGTTACTTTTCGTTTCAAAAAATCAATTAATATCGTGATGTATCTCAGATACAGTAAATAGGTAAAGTAGTAAAAATAATAAATAGATAAAGTAGCATTTTTTAAAGTAATTAGGGATTAAATATGTGTGTTTTATGTTGTTTGCCCTATATTATTCAGTCAACAATTCACGTTTGCGACACGTCGAATATTAAAATTTGAGTTTCAGAGTTCTTCGATGAGAAAGTAATATAATCCTTATTTTTCCGATGCTTTAAGCTTTACATAAATAACCAAAAGTTTAAAATTAATAGGAATACCATATAACTATTCAAAATCGAAAGTTTAAAAACTAAATTTTCCAAAGCTTTCATAGAAATGAACACTAGCTTCATTTTTGTTCTGCAGAATAACAACAGAAATAAAGGGAAGAAGAAATAGGAAATATGAGAACAAAAGAGTCCAACTTTAGTTATATACTGCAAAATGAATAATTGTTCTTATACATATCAAACCAATAATAACCAAAATTCCTAAATCCTTAGAATCAATCACTCCATCTCTAGTGTCCATAGAAAGCAATATCATGTGTTGTCTAAGCCAATAGAACAAAGTGGGAATAGAGGAAAAGAAAAGTGCCCTTTGCTTGCAATAAAAATGGGTCGAATGGCTATTTTTGATAATAAATGATAAGTGAGTTATTATGAGCAAGGAATTTTGATCCAATGAATATTTTGTTAAATTTTAAAGTAGATAAAATATCTTTTGGATTAAAATTCCTTACCTATAATAATTCAATTATCATTAATAACTCAAAATGGCCATTCGGTCCAAGTTATTACGAGCAAAGTGCATTTTGGCTTTTCTTTTTCTCTTCCTTCTTCTTTGTTGCTTTCCTTTTGCATTTCGCCGCCTCTTTTCTTCTTCTCTTCCTTCCTTCTTCTTTGTTGCTTTCCTTCTTCTTTGTGATTGGAAACATGAAAGAAAGTTTAAGATTTCATTCAACCATTAAAGCTTTTTGAAGTTTAATTTGAAAATTCGACATGTCATAAATATGAAATATTGAGTGAATAATATATCAAAAGACTCGAAAGATCGAGAGAAGCTCATGTCTAAAATTTAAAACTGTGTAGAGGAAATTTGAGTTGATCGGTATTGAAAGGCTCCATGTTCAATCATTAAAGTTTTTTCAAAACTCGATTCTAAAATTTGACGTACTGCAAACGTGAATAGTTTCGAGTGAATAATATATCAAAGGACTTGAAACATTGAGAGGAGATCATATCTAAAAATTAAAACTGTGTTAGAGGAGATTTGAGTTGGTTGGAATTGAAAAACAAAATCAGTCTGCAATGTATAAATATTATATAAATAGCGTATACATCTCCAATACATAGTTATAGATAATATATACATATTTATTCCTTATTCGATCTTTTTACATAGATAATGTACTATGGAAGCTTTATTATGAATTATAGTATAGTTTTTCCTCTTACAGATTATAGCCTTACTTTTCTTACCAAAAATAGCAGAATCTGCTAAATACATATATAATACATTTCTAACACAATTTTAATATATTAACATATAAACTAATTTGAATAGTATTTGAATGTTTGAAATTCAGGTATAATACATTTTTAACATCATTAATAAGAGAAAAAATAAACAGCAATTGTAATACATTTTGAATTCAATATATTATACATATTATATGTATATTTTAATGCACGTGGCGAATACATAACCAAAAATATTTTTAATATAAATGTATTATAAGTATTATATGTGAATTTCAAACATTTTCGTACTACTTAAATTAGTTTATGTTATTAAAAATGTATTTTATATGTTATGAAATAACAAATATTGAATTCATAACAATGTATAATATTGAATTAGAATTATATTACAACTATCGTTTATATTTAATACAGTTTTAATACAACTTTTAAAAGTTTCACCTCTTCTTCTCCGGTGAATCACCACCACCTTATCACCGTCGAACTACCGGTAGCTCCAATCCAAAACCAAACCTTCACCATCACCATACAGTCCATCCAATACCGGAGAAGTCATCTCCGGCTAAAATGCGAAATCCGTCCAGGCCACCACCAAACAACCTCCTTCTTCCCGTTCTCCGACCACCACCCACCACCCACCATCACACTCCTCTCTTCCATCATTCTCCAACTCCATCTCCGAAGAAGCTAATTATCGAAGCAATTAAATAAGCCACATGAATTAGCCATCACTCCGGTGAAATGAACAACACCTTAATAATCCCACCACCATCACCCTCTTCTCTGACCCATCTTCTCCCTTCCCCTTTTCCGGTAAATTTCGACCAAACAATCGCCATCATTGTAACCAATAAACCTCCAACCCAGACCACCACGAAACCAATCAAACCCCCAACCCCATTGCTCCTCTGTCTCCGCCTCACAAAAAAAAAATTAATTTTGATGAATGAAGAATCAGTCAACTTCATCTCGTCTCAGATTTGAAAAAAAATTGTGGATCTAATTCATTAGTGTTTTTGTCAATTTACAATTTCGCTGGAGTGGCGTCAAATTCCGGCATTAGAAAGAGAAGTGAAAAGAGAGCTGGAGGTGATTGTAATGGAGCAGTGGGCTTGGAGAAGGAGCAATAGAATAATTTTAGCTATGAAATGCAAATATATGTTATAAATTGTATTAAAAAAAGTACCCCAAAAAAGCTTTCAAGTGCATGTTGGTCTTCTGGAAGCAAACCCCACCCGAATTAAATTGTAATAAAAGCTTTCATTTATGTAAAAAAAAAATTATTCATATAATATCGATACATTACATATACATACGATCATTTTGTAAAAAATATATTTTATTGCCTGTACAATTACATAAAAGATCTTTACTAACGTAGTCTAACCCAAAACTAAATAGGGTCCAAGTGCATGTTGGTCTTCTGGAAGCAAACCCCACCCGAAAAAAAAAAGAGGACACGATTAACCAAGATCTAATTTAATTAATTAACAAAGATAAAAGAACTAAGTTATTAAAAAAAAAAAAAGGAAAACAGCTCCTTCCCATATAAAATAAAAGTTCAAGATGATTGAAAACAACACCCATTTTTAATTAGTTCTACACCTTTCAAGCTGTCTGTTAACCACCATTTTATGTTTCAAAAGTAAAATACTTAACATGACCTTTAATTATGTATCCAAGAAGATTATCTTCCTTTAATTACAAACCACAAGAATCCCTAATTAAGCTTAAACTTTATTTAATTAATCAATATTACCTCGTAATGGATAAAAGATTTGGAACAACTATCCACAAACCAAATAGATTAATAAGGATTAAACTAGACATAAAATATTTGGGGTTTAAGTAGTACGATTCAAACCTTACCATTCATTTTCTGTTTTTCTCTATTATATTAGCTAGTTTAAATTCTATCCATTTGAAAGGGTACCTCTTTAAGAATATTTAAATTAACTGAAAATGAAATTTATTATTAATTTATTAGTGATTGGCTAGGTAACATCCTTAATTTTCATATCAATTAACTGTATACCTTTTTGATCTTAGCTCACTTGCTTTAGCTAATTAAAATTAAGAAACCAATTAGTATCGTGCATAGTTGGAACTTGCATCCTGTGCACAAACAAGCTTTAATCGAACTGGAAGTTCCAAAACAAGACATCATTATATATATATATATATATATATATATATATATATATATATATATATATACATATACATACTGCCTCCCTTTATTTCCTTCCGGTTATTCATGCATGAAGATTGTCTCGTATGTATGCTCGACTTCGATTGCCAGTGCTATTACTAAGATTTGTTTGCTTGATTAACACAATTAGAAACATATCAAAACTCGTTAAGAATTCATCTGTAACTTAATTATAATATTTAAGACATGATAAAGAAGAATTTAGAATATTCAAAAATTGTAGAGAATTAAAGAAAGATCTCTAGAATAAGCGTTCTAGAGAGAATGGTCTAAAAATATTCTAAAAATGATAGTTCTAAAATTAAGTAGTTAGAGGAACATTCTAGAAGAGTGTACTAAGTATTTCTCACAAGATCCTTCTATCACCACCTGTAAATAGAGGTGGTCCAGTTGAGTTGTATGTGTGCTCAAAGCAAGTAAGCAAATAAGAAAACAAGAGTGAGTGCTTAAGTAAAGAGTGTTGTTGAATCAAGCAACAAGTGAGGAATAAGAGAGAGCAACGAAGAGAGTTACTAGAGTGTGAGTGCAAGAAATATCAAGTGTAAAAATTGTAACACTGAAATAAATCTTTACTTTGCAAAAATAAAATTTAAATTGTGAGTAATCGACTATGACAGTCAAAACTATCTAACAAAACTTAGTTCGAGTAATTCACAAATAGATATTGAAGAAACCTAGTCAGCCCGTTAGAATAGAAGTTAAAGGAGATGTTTTGGCTTGTAGTGAAATTTTATATGGACATTAATTATATTCAAGGCTAACGGTCCATCTTCTTGACTCATATATTGATGACTTTGACTCTATGAAAATTGAACAAATGGTTATTGAATTAGTGTATTTCTTGTTTGTACCCCATTGACGTATTTTAATTTAAGTAATTTGATAATAGATAAAACAAAAACCTCATCCCAATCCCACCAAAATTAAAAGAAAATAATTAATTAAGACTTACATCTAGTGAATGCATACTCAAAATCCTCTTCTTAATTCCACAATAATTTTTAAAATTACTATAAATAAATTGAAATAAAAAGAGTATAATATTATCGGAAAAAGTCAAAGAGTCCGGCTATCTCATGATCCCCACCTTATTATAATGCCTTTGGCACTTGTTAATAGTTCAATCATTGTCTATATGCACTAATTAAGCAGTAAAGTTCCATTGCCATTAATTTGGTTCTACACATAGGGGTCCAAAAGGGATGGGCATTACTATAGATATCATAATCGATCATCATCATAATAAAAGACTTTTCTATTATTATTTGTGTCAACAAGTTGAACTTTAACCTGTAAATAATCTTAATCCTCTTTGTCCTATTTTATAGCATTTTTTTGTGTGTTTTCAACCTGTCTCGAGCCACGTAAGTTCTTTTTATCCTACTTTGCTACTTTAACACCACATCGGCTACTCACCCACTCCACAAACTCTAACCCATTTTGCATGTGGCTTGTTTCATTGCCATCCCTAGGCCTTCACAAATGTTGATTAAAGTTATCCAATTCAAAGACACAAAAGAGAAAAGTGATGAGGCTGCTTCAGATATTTATTGGAACTGCTTGGTGGGTTCAAAGTAGAAAAGTGAACTTTTGCATTGGCAAATTGCTAATATGGTTAGGAACAATTTTGGTAGCAAATCAAATTTAGTAGATATTTTTCAAAATATCGATGAACATGTTTTCAAGTGCCGTTTGAAAAGAATTTATAGTAAAAGTTCAAATTAGTGTCGATTTGACGTGCAAAGGAACAAATTTAACATAATTACAGAGCAAAACTACTATTAATTAGCCAAGAATAGTGCTAAGATGCAGTATAATAGTTGCTCATAAGTTTGATTCAACACAATTGCTTTATGTGTTGAGTCTCTAAACTTGCACTTAAAATACTTTGTTTGTGATTGTCCTATATTTATGGAACAATATGGTACAAAAATAATAGGGATATTTTCAAGAATATACGGTCTAAATATAAAGTCAAAAATAGTATTTTTGTTGAGGTTGAGATAGTCGAATTTCTCTATTGATGTTCTGAACAAGGAATTTAAGAAGTAAAAGAAGAAGATGAAACAGAGCTTCTGTAAAAGTATCTAAAGGGAATTGAAATTGGGGAAATGAAAATTGATTTCATTTCATTCATATGTTCTGCATATATACATGTAAGAAGAAAAGGAGAAAATATCTTCTCCTACTAACCGACTAAGAAAAAGAGAAAAAGACTGAATTGCCACTACACACTAACGGCCTAACTAACTTCCTAACTGAATCACTGTCAGCTAACTACCAGCTAATACAATAATTAGATAGAATAACTAATGGACTAATCCTTCTATAATCTTAACACTCCCCCTCAAGTTGGAGGGGAGTAACTCACTGACAACTTGTGTAGATTTGCTGAGTGTTTAGATCCAGGTAGTGCTATGGTCAAAAGGTCAGCCAATTGATCTTCAGTTGAGATATGATGCAGACCAATGAGACCTTCATGAACTTTGTCCCTAACAAAATGGCAATCAACTTCTACGTGTTTGGTTCGTACATGAAACACAGGGTTCTTTGCTATATGTATAGCAGCCTGACTATCACAGAAGACTGAAATTGGCAATTGACATGGCAAGTCAAGCTCAAGCAGTAACCTTTCTAACCATACCAGCTCTCCCACTACTTTCCTAATTGCCCTGTGCTCTGCTTCTGCTGAGGACAAGGATATGGTGGTTTGTTTCTTGGATTTCCAGCTGATAGGGCTATCCCCCATTAGCACAATGTACCCACTAACTGATCTTCTTGAGTCAGGGCATGCAACCCAATCTGAGTCACAGTACCCAGTAATCGTGCAATCTGCACTGTTGGACAAGAAGATGCCCAAGCTTGGGTCACCTTTTAAGTATCTGAGTACATGATAAGCAGCCTTGAGGTGAGGTTCTCTAGGTGACGGGAGAAATTAGCTGAGATGTTGAACACTGTAAGCAATATCCAGCCTTATATTGGTGAGGAAATTGAGTTTCCCCACAAGTTTTCTGTAGAAGGTAGGATCACTGAGCAAAGGACCCTCAGCTGAATGAAGTTTAACAGTACTCTCAAGTGGTGAAGTGGTTGGTTTACAGTTTGAGCAATCAAACTCTTGAATGAGATCAGTAGTGAATTTTCTTTGTGAGATGAGAATGCCATCCTTTTTGTAAAGAATCTCTAACCCCAGAAAATAATAAAGCTTTCCCAAGTCTTTGATTTTGAACTTGTCATGAAGGAAGGATTTTAATGAAGTGATTTCTCCTAGATCAGTCCCTGTCAAGATCACATCATCTACATATAGAACAACAAAGACTGATGATGATCCAGTCTTCCTATAAAAGAGGGAGTAATCACTATTTGAATGGGAATACCCTTTTGAACATAGAGCTTGGGCTAATTTGTCATACCATTGTCTGCTGGCCTGCTTCAGGCCATATAATGACTTCTTAAGCTTGCAGACCAACCCATGATCATCCACCATAAGACCTTCTGGTAGTTGCATGTAAACTTTCTCATTTAAGTCACCATGTAGGAATGCATTATTGACATCCAGTTGATAGAGATCCCACCCTTTCTTAGCAGCCAAGCTGATGAGTGTCCTCACAGTTGTCATTTTGACTACTAGGGAGAATGTCTCAGTGTAATATATTCCAGCTTGTTGTGTATATCCTTTCACAACAAGTCTGGTCGTATACCTCTCTATAGTGCCATCAGACTTGTGCTTTATTTTGTAAACCCACTTGCAGCCTATGGTTCTCTTTCCCTGGTTAAGTGGACTAAATCCCAAGTGTTTTTGGCATGCAAAGGCTCAAATTCAAGTGTCATTGCTGCTTGCCAAGCAGGATCCGTAATTGCCTCTTCATAAGAAACTGGCTCACTATTATGAGAAATGTGTTTGACTAGCTGCTAGCTTTCTGGATTAAAATTGGTAAGAGACATGTGATGGCTGGGAATTGTGGGTATTGTATTAGGCTGGAGGTTAGGAAGAGAGTAGTTGTAGGTTGTCAGATAATTTGGTACAACATGGGTTCTACTGGATCTCCTAGGTGCTTGAGGTGCTTAAATTTGAGCTGATGGAGATTGACTTTCTGCAGAGGGTTGTGTAGGTATGTTGGCAGGTGGGTTACTGTGCAAAGGAGGTTCAGTGGTGATGTTGGGGTTGTGGTCCACAACAGGGACTTTTGTTTTGAAGCACTGAATTAGGTAACCTGTTTATCAGATATGTTGCTGTGAGGATGAACTCTCCCCAGTATCTGATAGAGAGTTTGGATTGGTACAACAATGCTCTTGCAATTTCAAGGAGGTGCTTGTGCTTACTTTCCACCACACCATTTTATCGTGGTGTGTATGGGCAAGTCTTTTGGTGTGTGATTCCCTTACTCTGGAGTAAAGTAGTTGTCTCACTGTTGATGAATTCTGAGCCATTATCAGTCCTTATTGACCTTATAGTAGTATTGAACTGGTTTTCCACAAGAGAAAAGAAAGCTTTGATTGCTTGTAGGGTGTTGCTTTTGCAGCTGAGTGACTGTGTCCATGTGGACCTACTAAAAATCATCAACTATGGTCAAAAAATATTTTTGATTCTCATGAGTGGAAACATGATAAGGTCCCCATAAGTCCAAATGAAGGAGGTCAAAAGTCTTGGTGCTTGATATAATGGTTTTTGGTGGGAAAAGTAGCCCTGTTTGTCTTGCCATTGGACAAACAGTGCACATAAAAAGTTGTTTGGGTTAGAATTGGACTGGTATGGTGGGAATGTCCTTCATTTTAACAAAAGGCACATGTCCATAAGTGATCAACACTGTTCCCATGAGACATGCATGACATGAGAGACTTACCAGAAGTAGAATTAGGACCAAAATTGATATGAGATACATGGGGTATAACATCAGAAGAGACTGTTTTATTGATGAAATGACTGAAATTTACAGGTGAAGTAGAAAGTGATGACGAAGAGTGCACAAACAAGTGCATTGAGAGTTAGTATCCAAAGTGCTAAGTTCTTCCCAGAGCTTCCTAATTTTGGTGTAGTAACCTGTGACATCGAGATTCCCTTGTGTGAGTTCGTTTACTTCACGCTGAAATTGATACAATTTCGCTCCATTTGCTTGATCGTAACGATCCTCCAACTCGTCCCAGAGCTCCTTTGCATTATTGACGTATTATAGACTGTCCCCTAGATCCTTGGATAGAGAATTGAGAATCCATGAGGTCACCATGTCGTCGCACCTTTCCCATTGAGCAAAGTTTGGTGAATTTGGATCCGGCTTCTCAATTTTCCCATTGATAAAACCTGCCTTATTTTTCACTGATAGAGCTCGAAGGACTCCTCGACGCCAGGATCTATAGCCAGTGCCATCGAAAATCACAGGAATTATTGATATTCCTGCATTTTCATAGGGATGCATGTAGAAAGGGTTAGTTGAATTGGCGATTTCGCAATCGGTAGTTCCGTGATCTTGCTCGACGGCTGTCACTTCGGGGACTGGATTAGGTGTCATAGATGTATGAGTGAGAATTTATCGAATTGGATGTGAATGAAGACACAAATGAAATTGAAGTAAGAAATCAGAGAAAATGAGAGTGTTGTGTGAGATTTGCAGAATGAAATTGGGGATGGTGAACGCGGAAACAATAACCCGTCATGGCTCTGATACCATGTTGAGGTTGAGATAGTCTAATTTCTCCATTGATGTTTTGAATAAGGAATTTGAGAAGTGAAAGAAGAAGATGAAGCAGAGCTTCTGTAAAAGTATCTAAAGGGAATTGAAATTGGGGAAATGAAAATTGATTTCATTTCATTCATATGTTCTGCATATATACATGTAAGAAGAAAAGGAGAAATATCTTTTCCCACTAACCGACTAAGAAAAAGAGAAAAAGACTGAATTGCCACTACACACTAACGGTCTAACTAACTTCCTAACTGAATCACTGTCAGCTAACTACCAGCTAATACAATAATTAGATAGAACAGCTAATGGACTAATCCTTCTATAATCTTAACAATTTTCTCTATCCCAATTTATGTGGCATCTTTCTGATTTTGAGATTCAAACACGTTTATCTTTGATCGTAATTTTTTCATAGATTTTTTAAATATTTTGAATTATCTATTATAGTGACTAATAGTACTTTTTACATAGTTTCCAAATATATAAATTGTATTTCAATAAACTTCAAGATTTCATGTTCAAATGCACGATAAAATTTAAACTATTTGACTTTTAAAATTCGAACGATGCTATATAAATTGGGACAGAAGGAGTAACTGTTTTTGTAATGGTCCTCTAGAATTGGCTGGTATAATTACAAGTACCTCAATATTTTGCAATGATGCATAAATATATTATAATATTTGTTTTCTCAACCAAAAAAGGTCTTCTAATTAAAGAGTACTTTCTAGTTGACAAACATAATTCTTATCCACCAAGCAAAAGAATTTTCAGAAAAGCAAGAAAACTTATCCATGCCAATTGCCCCTTTACATTAAGCAAGAGACAGTATATTATTTGAATATCACTATCATTCTTTTAAGCTCCAATTGCAATACTGCTTTTTGCTTAAATCTTCTTATCCTTTACTTCCACTATCAATAGATTAGCAGGTGAATATATATATGTGGTTAATTGATTGACGGTGCAAGTCAGAATTTAAAGTTTATAAATTTTGTATCTTAATTTTCTTAAGTTATCAATGTCTAAATTAATAATTTATAAGTGTTTGATAGACTTTGAAGATAAATATAAAATTTGAATCAAATTTATTGAATTCGTCGAACCAAACAGTTGAAACTCTAGCTCCGGCCTATGCCTACCTATAGATAAAATCTATGTACTAGATTTCATTCTTTTATATCTTTTTTAAAAAGTGTGATAATAATATCAACATAGGAGTAGTACTTTACAAGTGTACTGTTGTCCGAAAGTGGATAAGGGTACTTTATGAGCAACAACAAATTAAAAAAGTATAACAAATGAAGCATTACCATGTAGCATAAGTCTCTATCATATAATTAACTATCTTAATTAGTACAAATATTAAAAACTGATTGAGTTAAACTAAAAAAAAAGGTTAACTGTTATGATAGAAATATAATTGTGTCTGTTCTACACCTTTCAAGCCTTCTGTTAACATTTGTATCTTTAAAATTAATTATTAATAATAGTTGTAATTACGAGTGTTTCATTTGGTCTTTGGGTTTAATTTTGTATTTTTTGATTTTGATAAATGTCATCCAATCTAAATCAAACTAAATTTTGTTTAATTCAATCTTTTTCGATTAACAAATATAATTACAGTAAAGATAATCCAAAAACTGTCACTAGGTTTGGAAATAATAAAAAGAAGAACAAAAAGTAACCCAAAAAAGAGGAGGAGGGTGCTGTTATATCAAGGAAAGTACAACAACAAAAAAAAAACGATTTTTAACCAATTTTAATAACAAAGATAGCCCCCATAGTTGTAGTACTTAACAAGTAACTTATCAAGTATTTTGGAAAGATTATCTTACTTTAATTACAAGCACAAAAATATGTAAGTACTAAGCTTAATCTTGATCCCTAATAAATTCATTTGGTGTCATGTGATCATAAAACTAATTACAACAAGTGGCGAGCACTATCAGAAACAAAGGTTTTTTCCACCGTAAATCAGTGAAAAATTTGTGCTATTAAACATGATTTTCTCACTCATTTTTCACTGAACCAACTCACTGGAAAATAGTGGGAAACTTCTTAATTTTTTGATATAAATTTTTTTCTTATTTTTTTTTTCCACCGATTCAATTAAAATATCTGTGAAAATAGCCACTAGATTTTCTTGGATGACTAGTTTGTCTCCAAATCTACAAGGAAATTCAATTTTTAATTTCTACAACATGTCGTCGCTTTTCACATTAATGCTACTACAATCAGATTATGTATGATATTGATCACAATCTTTGCTTCCTCCATCCATCTTCAAACAAAACTACAGCTAAAGAAAATTGATTAGTAGTTTATAATACATAAATTGTTACGTACTTTGCGGCTAAAGATAGGTCTGAAAAGTGTTAATTATATCAATAAAATCACAGCATGTAGAAATTAACAAGAAAATTAACATTTAATCCAACATGGATAATCTCTCATGATTTACTATTAAGGGGGTGTTTCTTAGGAAGGAAAATGTTTTTCCTGAAAAATATTTTCTTCCAAAATTCTACCACGTGGCACTTCGCGTGGAATTTTTTTTTCACCTTGGCAAAAATTAAACTAATGAGTGATAGTTTAGGTATGAAACTCACACTTTCAATAGTTTAAATATGAAACTCAATAAAAAGGGATAGTTTAGGTGTGTTTTTGATACTTCGCTCATTTTAATTTCTTACTTATTTTCTTCAAAAATTAGTGACTGTCAACCTCGATCCGAACCGAGACCCAACCCTGACCCGAGTTCAGGTCGAGAGTCGGATCGAGATTAGTATCGGGAGTCGGGACCACAAATCAGGGTTGGGATTGAGAGTCGGGTCCCGCATCCCTGGTCCGGGTCGAGAGTCGAGTTCTGCATCCCTGGTCAGGGTCGAGAGTCGGGTGGGGAGGTTGAAAGAGCTTTGGAAAACATTTCCTTACTTTACAAAGGGAAGTCATTTTCCTTAAATTTGAGGAAACTAAGGTGCCGTTTGGCCATGAAAATCAATTTTTTTTTACTTTTTTGAAATTTTTAAAGTTGGAGTTGGAGTTGTGTTTGGCCATAACTTTTGCAATAATTATCTAGATCTTAAATATATATTTTAAAAAAACATAAAATATGATTTAAAAATGAAATATAATTTAAATGGGGTTATTTTATGAAAATAAAAAATTTAAAAAAATTTCAAAAAAAAATATTAAAAAGTGAAAAAAGTGAAAACACCCTTTTGGGTGTTTTCACTTTTTCAAATACAACTCCGGAGTTGTATTTGGAATTTTTATGGCCAAACACTATTTCTGAAAAAAAGTGAAATAATTTTCCGAAAAAAAGAGAAAAATTCTCATTGCCAAACGCCTACTAAGTCTATTTGAAAAACATTTTTCAAAATATTTAAGCCAATCAAACATAAGAAAATTGAAAAATATTTTTTGAAAAATATTTTTTGAAAAATATTTTCTTTCATACCAAACACACACTATATGGGGACTTATTATACACATACTTATTACAGATCATGATCTGATCTGTAAGCTTGCTTGTGTCTTGAGTGCCTAGACTACGAGGGCTCTCAGCCACATGAATAGTTCAATGTGCTTATTAACGTTTAATTTTGAGATGTAGATTATCCAAAACACACTAACATGATGTACTGGTCATTTGATCAAGGAGAGTTCATCAAAGTCGAAATTAAGATGATGAATATTTCAAGGAAGATCGAAAAAGATATACTTTCATCCATGAATTCTTGTGTGTGTAATTTTTACATACAAAGTCAACATTTAATTGCATATATAATGATTTTAAGGCCCATATTCACGTGGCAGCCTAGTCGGCAGTCGACTATGGAGGAAGGGCCCCGCCGCATCTTGACTCTTTGAGTGGGTAGCCCATTATCTTTTACAAAATCAAAGTGTCTTAGTGGAGTATCCAGATTGAAAGTAAAGTTAATTATAGAACATGGTTTGTTAACTCTGAACTATTTCTTAATTAAATAAAATAATAATATCCTTCAATTATTACAAGTCAAAAAGTTGATCTACACTTTACACCTATTAGCCCTATAAATTTGCACTATATAAGAGGGACTTCAATAATTCATCCAACAAGAACAACTAACAAATTAGAAAAACACATTCAAAATTACCAAGAAAACTCTCTATAGCAACATGGAAACTACTTCCACTTTATTAATTCAAGAATTTATGGAGAACTTCCACTACTCAAGAAGACTACTCCCGGAGGCCACCATGGCACAGCCTCCGGCAGCCGGAATCAGACACGATGCAACTGATCCACCACTTGGTCACAAGGTCAACACAATTGATGCAAATGTTATTATGGTATTGGCAGTACTTGTATGTGCCTTAATTTGTTCACTTGTTTTGAACTCCATCATAAAGTGTGCATTTAAGTGCTCTAGCCTTATATTGGCAGATCCACCCCCAAACCATACAAGTAACAACCCTTCTTCAGCAAAATTAGCCAATAGAGGAATCAAGAAAAAAGCCCTCAAGACATTTCCGGTTATAAAATACACTACTGAATTGAAACATCCAGGGCTCGACTCTGAGTGTGTCATTTGCTTATCCGAATTTGGAATTGGAGAGAAAATTAAGATTCTCCCTAAGTGCAACCATGGGTTCCACGTTCGATGTATCGATAAATGGCTCAATTCACACTCTTCTTGCCCAACTTGTAGGCACGGCCTCATTGAGACTTGCCAAAAAATTGTTAATGGCGGCAATTCTTCTACTAATAGTTCATCATCAGAGGCAGCAGTTCAAGAAATTATAGTAAGCATTGAACCTCTCCAACATGAAGGTGTGATATCCAATTAGCAATCAAAATTAGTTAGAAAAACTAGTAGTATATGTAGACCTTAGTTGATTGGTACGTATATGTATCACGTCACATACACAATTACATTAGAAGCTAGCATGACGCAAAAATATGCAGTGTAGTTTCCCAATTATTAATCACTCTTGCAAGTGTATATACAAATTAAATTTTGTTTCCGTCAATTTCTTTATACTCAAATTTATCTATCTTCCTCTCAAAAGGAAACAAAAAAAGTTTCTGTATTTTTTTAGGGAAAAGCGACAAGTATATCGCTATTCGAAATTAAGCTTGCGTTCGGACATACGATATGAAGTCCTAATTTCAAATTAGTGTTTGGACATGAGATCATGATTTCAAATGCCAAATTCTCCAAAAAAAATAAACATGATTTGGGATTTCAAATCATGAATTCAGTTTTTTCTAAAGAGTAAAATATCAAAAACACACCTAAACTATCCCCTTTTTTTGAGTTTCATACCTAAACTATTGGAAGTGTGAGCTTCATATCTAAACTATCACTCATTAGTTTGAGAAACGCACCTCAACTAATATGTGATAATGTGTGTACTACACTCTCTCTTTTATTTAAAAAATCTTGTCACATGGCACTCCGCGAGAAATTCTTTTTCCACCTTGGCAAAGACTAAACTAATTATTAATATTAGGTTAAAAATTATATATTCACCGTGTTGAGAAATGATGAAGAAAAAGGAGAGCGTTTACGGTAAAATCAATTGAAAAATATTTAAAAAAATTGACGGATCAACTTTAAAAAAAAAAAATATGTCAAATCATCAGAATATCTAATGGCCAGACGCGCCTAAATGTATTTGTATACAAACACTGGTCCAATCAGCGTTGAGGTGCGTTTCTCAAACTAATAAGTGATAGTTTAGGTATGAAACTCACACTTCCAATAATTAAGGTATGAAACCCAAAAAAAGAGGATAGTTTAAGTGTATTTTTGTTACTTCACTCTTTTCTAAATGTAAAAGTGGACCCATAAATTTATATTTTATCCAAAAAAAAAAAGGACCTATCATTTGAAATTTTACAACAACAAAAAAAAAATTGACCTGTAACTTTAAATCGCATATCCACCCTTAAGTAACCTCGTCTTCATTAAAGTTAAAAGTTTTTTTTTCTTTTGAACCCTTAAGATCCTACTTTAGGGTAATTTTAAGTCGTAGTCAAAATTGATGGGTAAATTTAACATTTTTTTTCCTTGAGGAATTTGGATCAAGGGCAAATACGAAATGATTTGGTAATGGAAAGGGTCTAAATGGAAAGGCAAATTGAGCAATTAGTATCGGGGTGAATTTAAACTTTCCCCTTTTCTTTATTCGGCAAAGGAAATATTCGCAATATCCAAAAATAATACTTGTACTTAATTAATTATACATGTAGCCAAGAAGATTATGTTTCTTCAATTACAAACCACAAGAATACTTATAAAGGATCAAGGCTAATTAAACACTTGATTTACGAAATAATTTTGCATGTTATAATCATATACTAATTGCAATTAACTCCTATTTGTTTGAAGTTAATTAATTCAGTCTACAAAAGAATTAATTTTCAGAAAAGTGTGAAAACTTATCGATGCCAATTGCCCCTTTACATTAAGCAAGGGACGGGTATTTGAACATGGAAAAATTACTAGACTACACAAACATAAGTCATTTAATTATATACTTCAACATTACTTTAAAATAATTACATAACATAAAATTACTTTTAATTATATAGCATTTTTTTCTTATTTTAATCCATCCCTAAATTAATGGTAATATATCTCTTAATATCAGAAACATGATTCCCTCTCTCACTCACTTTCCTTATTTTTCCCCCTTTCACTTCAACTTCCCTAAATTATCTCAACCAAGATCTGCGAATTCCTCACCCATTTTAAATCTCCCCAAAAATCTCGCTCGATGATATCGAGCAGGTAAAAAATCTTCAATCAATTTTATACATTACAGATAAGTATCAACAAGTTTATTTTCTTGAATCTTACGTTTCTAAGTTTGATTGTTCTCTTTCTTTTAAGATTTGTTCTCAAGTTTTTTTTCAAAATTCTCAAATTCTTTACAATGGATGAATGTAGCACACCAAAGAGGCTTACTTCTGATAAAGAATACGTCTGGTGTTTCTTTTGATACTAGTATCGAAAAAAGAAGAAAGCAAAAAAAATCGGAGAAGATAAGAGTATCAGAAGTGTGAAGAAATCAACTTCTCAAACTCTATCCAATGGAAAGAGTATTGTATCAAGTATCACAACTTTGTTTAGTTTGTAACTAGTAAAAGAATGTAGCTTTTGATTTGTATGAGCTATTTAAAGATTTTGAGTTGTATCATGTATGTATTTTTCTTAGCTGTGTATATACAATTTGTCAACTATTCAGTTGAATTCAAGATCCAAAAATGTTAAATATATCATGTATCATATTGTCCATATGTATCAAGTATCACATGTATCATGCATCTTAATATCTGACACTAATAATAAAATTCTTAATGCTAAAGCATACAATTGAAATTATGCAGTATGTCAACTATTCAGTTGAATTCAAGATCCAACAATGCTAAATATATCATGTATCATATTTCTCCATATGTATCAAGTATCACATGTATCATGCATCTTATTTGACATTAGTAATAAAATTCTTAATGCTAAAATATACAATTGAAATTCTGATACAATTATGTACAATTGATACATATATGCATAAAAGAAAAGAAGATTTGATTTCTTTTGATATATAGATATAATTGATTTTATAAATATGTATCATCAATCGAAGAAGAAGAGAAGATCCAAAAGGAATTCTGATACTTAAAAAAAAATCAACAAAAAGAATAATCAACAATAGATGCCTTTAAATTCATCATCAATAACCCCTGATTTGTAATTGATGTTGTTGGGTAAAACATCGCATTCTTGGGGATAATATTGACAATATTATGTTGAGAATCGATAAGCCACCGACGGAAGAAAGATGTCGCTGTAGTGGTCATCGCCATTGCCATGACTGTCGTGTTATCTAATTTCAAATCTATTGTCAGCACTTTAAAATAGCAAAGAATTATAAAATTTGTATTTGTGATCGTTCGTCGGAGAAGAAAGAAAAAGGGGAGGGGCCGACAGTGGAGAGTGGATCATCGCAGAAGGAAGAGAAAGGAAAGGAATCGGCAGTGGAGAGCAGGTAGGGAGAGAATATAATCTTAAGGAAGGTGGCAACTGAATGTGCGATAGTTACTCCCATCAATTACGCCTAATTAGTTATGGAACAGCGCAATAAAAGGCCCTGACAATTATTGTATCAATGATATCACTCTTGCAATTTTGATACCTCAAGAAAAAGATTGTTGAATTACGTAAATAAGAAAACTATTGCTCCACTATGTAATATAGGTCTAAACTAGAGCCTTTTATGAAATTTACTCTTTGAACATTACTTTCATCCTTTCTATTTTTCTAGTGTGGGATATATATGTACAACATTTCAATCTTTATCTTTTTATAAGTGTGATAATAATATCAACATAGGAGTAGTACTTTACAAGTGTACTGTTGTCCGTAAGTGGATAAGGGTACTTTATCAGCAACAAAAAAAAAAGGTAAAACAACAAATGAAGTATTAGCAATTAACTATAGTCTCTATCATAATTAACTATCTTAATTAGTACAAATATTAAAAACTAGTTGAGTTAAACTAAAAAAGAAGTTATCTTTTATGATATAAATATAATTGTTCTACCTATTGGACAGATTAAGAGCAAACCATGTCTGGTCTACACCGTTCAAGCCTTCTGTTATCACTCTATCTTTGAAAAGTAAGAGTTTTAGGATAAAAAAATATCAAAATTATCCCAGTGTTTTGAGTATTTGAAGGAAATAAAATTTTCAACGAAATAATGTAGGCACACGTGAAACACCCAACAATGACTAAATAGAAGAATTTAATTAAACTAGAGAGAAAAGGTAAGAGGCTTTATTTAATAACTCAAGGCTCATAAATTCTCGCTACACGAGAGCTTCCTCACAACCTGAGAAAATAGGTAGCAGACACCCCTATTTATAATAGTGCCTAACCAAATTAAACTAGGACTAGAAAATCTATTCCAATATTAACTAGGACAAAACAAATTCTAACTAGACATGGATTAAATAAATACCAAATATGAAATTCTATACAAATTAGGATTAAAGTCTTGATTTAATTCCAACATAGCCTCCCTTAAATCAAAATCTTTAAACTTGAGCATATCATGAATAATATCATGTCTTGGAGAAGTCAAGCACCTTAGATTTCCCATCAATTTCTTAAAATATGTAGCGTCAATAAAATTGTGGGTGTCATCTTTAGTCAGCTTCAATTCCTCTTCAACGTCCAAAGTCAATTTGACATTCTTCATGTCAGACATCTTCATAGAATCATCATCATATTCTTTCCTCTTCTTGTAACTTTGAATAATTATTCTTACCTTATAATCATCTGCTTCTCCAATTGATTTGTACTTGATCTTGGGTGCCCGTTCGAATTTAATTTACTTTCTTGTATGTGGTAGAGTAGTATCATTAACAATCAATTTTTCACGCTCTTCAAAATCTACAATTTTGAATAATGGCTCAAAGTTGATTCTCCAATGTCCATTGTCATGCACTTCAATTGCGGATCTAAATTCTTAATTGTTTTTGCTTCAATTTTGAGTAGATCATCAAAAACTTGCTCTTGGTGAACACTTTTGCTTCTTTCATTACTAGTTTCATCTTCAATATCTTCAAATAATTTTTCTTATTTGACAACGGTGGGTATTTCTTTTTCAATATCCTCACCTTGTATAGACCAATCATGTCTAGGGGTGTGCATCGGTCGGTTCGATTCGGTTTTGTATATTATCGGTTTGGTTTATCGGTTATCGGTTTGTAAACATGAAAAATCGATAACCAAACCAATAAGATATTCGTTATCGGTTTTCGGTTAATCGGTTTTTGGTCCTTAACGGTTCGGTTATCGGTTTAACCAATAAGAAAATGCTCCTATAATATTTTTGATTTCTGTTATTTTCTTCTTCATATATAGACTACTTTCATGCATAAACATCTATACAAATTACAAGCATAAGAAAATTCAAATACGTTATTGCTAAAATAAACTTATTTTCTTTCTTCTTAAGTAGAAAACTTGAATACAGTAGCAACGGTAGCAATTTCTCAAAAAGAAAAGCAACACTGATAGGTAGAATGCTATCAAACCAATGACTTTAGAAAGAAAATAACAACACTAAGACAACAACTATAAAATGCAAAAAATAATAGGGTATATATTTAAAATCTAAAGCCACTATTATACAATTATGAATAAAAATATAATCTAAATATAATCTTATTGGGTTATCGATTTAACCATTAACTAAAACCTTAAAATCGATACCGAACCGATAGCCCAATAAAAAAATTTACAAAACCGTTTAAAAATCATTAACCCAATAACCCAATACCAATAAACCAATAATATTTTTATCGATTCGGTTTATCGGTTAAATCGGTTTTTGCACACCCCTAATCATGTCTATTACATGTCTCGTGACATAAAATACTAGCTTCTATTGAAAGAGCATCAGTCTCAACCAAATCATCCTTTTTAGTCATCCCAAAAATTATTGGCAAATTAGTTTGGACATTATTGGAGTCCTCTTTGCAATCAAAGTCACCTATGCCACAACAAAAATTATCTTTATCTTCACTTCTTTTCTCCACTGTTTTTGAATTTTGATCTTCTTCATTTATTTCTGCCAGATTCAATGACTCTTCTTTTTCTTCTGGTCCTTTTGGTTTAGCGACATCTCATATGTCACCAATTCATATTCTAGATCATCAAGTGTCAAGGTTCGAAGATCTTTGATAGCCTCAAGAACTGTCTTCTTGGTATGAAAATTTAAACTTAGAGATTCCAAAATCTTCTTAACAACTTTTAACTTCTGCTAATATTTCTCCATTGATCCTTAAAACATTGACAATTTCTACAATTCTTGCAAAATATTATTTGACAGATTCTGTTGATTTCATCTGAGCCAACTCATATTGTCTCCAAAGTTCTTGAAGTTTCTCTCTCTTCACGTTTGCAGCACTTCGATGTGATTTTATTAAAATTGTTCAAGTCTCCTTTGCTGATTTTTCATATATAAATTTGTGTGATATATGCAATTCGACCTGATTCTGAAGGTAGAAGAGTGCTTTAGAATTCAAGTATCTATTTTTCTCCAATTTTGTATCTTCTTCGACCGTCAATAATGTGCCTTCTGGAGGTTCCACGAACTCTTTCTCAATAATGGACCATAATCCAATAGCATTGAAAAACTCTTCATTTGTTGATACCAACTCTCAAAATTTTTTCCATCAAACATAAAAACAGGACAATCACGTAAATATAGAATCTTCATAATTTTTTTCTTTTTTATATGTGTCGGATCTCACACGAGGCTCTAACACCAATTTGAAGAAAATAAAATTTCCAACGAAATAATGTAGGCACACGTGAAAGACCCAACAATGACTAAATAGAAGAATTTAATCAAACTAGAGAGAAAAGGTATGAGGCTTTATTTAATAACTCAAGGCTCAAAAATTCTCGCTACACGAGAGCTTCCTCCCAACCTGAGAGTTTCCTCACAACCTGAGAAAATAGGTAGCAGACACCCCTATTTATAATAGTGCCTAACCATATTAAACTAGGACTAGAAAATATATTCCAATATAAACTAGGACAAAATAAATCCTAACTAGACATGGATTAAATAAATAGCAAATATGAAATTCTACACAAACTAGGATTAAAGTCTTGATTTAATTCCAACAGTATCATACCTAAATTATTAGGAGTGTGAATTTTCAACCCGAACTATCACTCAATGGTTAGCGAAACACACCTAGACGGCTACTAGACAAAAAGTTTATCTACAAACGCTCTTAGGTGCGTTTGGACATAAAATCTCCGTCCACCTGACATATGTAACATGCTAACAACTCTATTAGCTGACACATTATTTTTTTAATTTTTCAATTAATTTCTTTAAAACTCTAAACTCTCCCTTCCAAGCCGGAGATATCGATGCCACGGCTTAGACGAGACTACAGCTGCGAAGGTGGAGAAGCAAATCTCAAATCTCATAATGGAGAATAAATTAATTTTTATAGTGATAATTTTTAACCTTTAACCTCAACTTTAAATTTAATATTAATTTATTTAACTTTATTACGATGAAATTGTATTTCCACGTGGAGTCTGAAGTTTGGACATACCTTTCTGATTGAATGTACGTGCTCATAGTTTAAAGAAAACAAAGCAAATACAGTTGCATCTTAATTAAGACTTAAACCACACAATATACTCAACCAAAGTTAACTTATATCATACAAGAAGATATGGTCTCAATTTTTCTACAACTGGTTATTGCTTTTTTCCTTAATGATAACTACAATCACCTTATCCTCCATCCATCTTCAAACAAAACCACAGCTAATCATAGTATATATATGTAAGGAAATTGATTAGTACTTTAATACATAAATAGTTATGTTGCGTCTAAAGATAGGCCTAAAAAGTATTATACCTCCATTTGTACCTTTTTATTTGTCATATTTCGCTTCACGAGAGTTAATTTAACTAATTTTTAATTTGGAGATTTAGATGTTCAAAAACTATACGAAAAATACTATAAGTTGCAATCTTTTTCATATTAATATTTAATATGATGAGAAAAATATATCTTAAAATGTTGGTCAAAATCCATGCTATTTCACTCTCAAAAAACAAATGAAACGTGACAAAGTAAAGGTAAATGGAGGGAGTGTCAATCAAAATCACAGTATGTAGATTTTGTTTTGTGCCCGAATCAACATTATCACTTATAAAAAAGCCGAAAGGTAACCAATAAAAGGGAAGGTATGATTTGCTTTGTTCATTCTTGCTACCCAAGATTATAAATTGTTTTACAGTAAATAATATTATAAGCAAAATTATAGATCTCATGAACAATAATGTACGAATTGTTAGACAACGAGACAGTGACTAATTAATCATATAGTACCAATTGTTATATATGAATCGTCTACTTTAAAGGCAACTAGTGAAATTGTCCTCGTTTCGCACAGGCACAAAAGACATCATCAATGAATTTACAAAATGATATATTTTTTATATAGTCTTTTCAGAAAAGATAAAATAAAAACTTTCAAGTAATATCATATGATATTTTACTAATTTGGGTTGCGAATTTTCTTTTTCACTTTAAGGTATAAGTTTAATTTAACTTCAACAAACAATTCATTTGCGTTTATGAATAATATAAGATAAAATAAAATAAAATAAAAGATAAATATTTTGCTATTTTAGCCGGATCAACTCGTATTTCTCAACTACCTTGAAGACCTAATTTTTGGCTACAATAACAATTTATTTCATTAAATTAGAGAACTGCCAAAGCAACTCTAGTAGAGAAGAGAACATCATGTATGTATCACTCAAACAGTGACATATTCTGATCTATATATATTTAGATTTGAATTTTTTGTTACATGCATAGAATTTTAAATTTAAAGAAATTATTATGAAAAACTTAAATAGCATAGATACATATGCAACATACATTGCATAAGTTCCTTGGAATTTTTAATCTAAATCATAAAACTTTTGCAAGCTAAGGGAGATGTGATGATCAAGTTATACAGAGGAAATGAAATTTTTTGTCTTCTTACAGTTTGAATAGAAGAAAATGATATTTTCAGATTTCTTATGTATATATAAAAAAAAGATCTCTTGTAAAAGGTCATAAAACTAAAAAATATTTATAAATTAAAGGATTAGAAAACCATGTCATTTATGTTTCACAAGATTGATATGTTTTCATTTCTCTCATATAATAATTATAAAAATTATTAAAATGAAAAGGAAGATAATTATGTGTCTTGTCGACAGAATCAAGTTTCCAAACTTTTGATCAACCTGCACCAAAATTTTCCAACTTGGGTTGATCAAATACCACTTGATTAAAAAGGAATGAGAAAGATACGCTTAAAACTCTAATCTGAGTTTAGTTTAGAAGATTCGTGATTGCATTGCATCTGCGATTGATAGATCTTGATTGAAAGGAGAAACAACAATCTATATATATATATAATAGAAGGCTATAGACTTGATGATGTGACACCTCTCTAAAGCCACCATTCATATTTATCTTTTTTCTCCTTTTTTTGGGTTTTTTCCTTCATTTTTTTCATTACAATTTATTTGACAATTAAAAATATATGTCATATTTATTATATCTAATAATGTGTTGGTTACAAAAAAAAAAAAAACTTCATCTATTTACATTCTCTACTTAATAGCATGTTCCTTCAATTCTCTTCTACCGAATTTGAATGACTTAATCAATCTATAAATACCAATCACTTATGGAGTTGTTAGATGTTCATGTCAATTTTCTCCTCTCTTTGTTTATAATTTTTTTATATATATACACACATGCAACTCTGAAACACTTAAAGGTTTGTAGAATTCTGGATCCTTTTTCTCTTTGTTCTTTATTTTCTTTGTAATTTCTTTAGCTTAAAATATTATTATTTAGATGCATTTAATCTTATTATCCTGTTTTTATTTTGGCAATTTTTTATATGTTATTTTTGATCTATTTCATTTTTTTCATACCTGCCAGACTTGTAATTTGTAGAATAATTTTTTTAAAATCTTTGTACTTCTTTTCTTTATATCTTTTTTCAAAATATTTGGCCTACAACATTGTTACTTTGTTTGTCATTAATTCTATTTATCCTATTTTTATTTTTTGATAATTTATTGATGTATTATTTTTGCCCGATAATGATATTTCAAATGTTGCTTCTTCTCTTCTATTTCTCTGACCTGGTATAGGTAATTTGATTTATCCTATTTTTGTGTTTTAGTGATTTATTTAGATGTTATTTTTTTCAATCTCTCTCTCTCTCTCTCTCTATATACTATATATATATATATATATATATATTATTATTATTATATATAGTTAGTATAGAAAGTGATGTAACACTTCTCTTGGCCAAGAATTCTCTCTCATCTCTCTCTCTCTCTCTCTCTCTCTCTCTATATATATATATATATATATATATATATATATATATTATAAAGTTAGAAATAGAAAAAGTGATGTAACACTTCTCTTTGGCCAAGATTTCTATTTGAGTATATATTATTTTTTTGTCTTTTTCTCCTTATTTTTCTATTTATTGTAATTTAATGAAAGAATAAATGTCCTTATTATTGTTGGAATAGAAAAAGTGATATAACACCTCTCTTTGACCAAGATTTTTACTTGAGTAGCTTTTTTTTTTTCCTTCTTCTCCGTATTTTTTTTTATAATTTTAATGAAAGAATAAATGTCTTCATTATTGTAGAAAATAAATGACTTTATCATTTCTCTGATTTGTGTGATAAATTTTTGGTAAGTGTTCTGTTTTCATTTTTTAATTTGTTTTATTTTATTCTTTCTCTTCTGTGTTAATTCAAGTCATCTCTACATTTTTGTAATTCTTCTATTTGTCAATTTACTTTTAGTCTTTCTTTTTCTTTGTCTTAATCAATGTCCCTATTTGTCATCTTTATATAAATGGTGATTAAGTTTGTCAAGCTATTTCTATTGAGTCGTTATTAAATTCACTGAAATTTATTTCAGTATTTTAAATACTACATATGTTTACCTTTTACAGGCTCTTCGAAACATTTAATATGAGAAATGAGCTTCTAGGATTGTGATAAATACCAAGCGACAAGAATTTGTTATATATAGAGTATGTTGGAGAACTTCATTCCATAAGAAAATATGAGATTGATGCTACTTACAAAGGCAACAAATTCAAATAGGTTAGTCATAATTGTTCTCCAAGTACTGAGATGCACAAATATAGAAGGATTAATGCTATATTTATTTGGAGAATGTGAAAGAACTCTTTGTTTTTCCTTATAATATTTTCTCCTCTGTCATGTTTGAAAATTTAAGTTTTTAAATGTTCATTGTTGTATCATTTTTTCATCCTCTTGACAATAATGTCAACTCTAATGGTGTCTGGTTGATTTTTTATATCTTAAAAATGTGAATTTAGAAATTAAATTGAATTTTATATGTATATATTTTATCGAATTCAATTAAATTTGTATAAAATAATTATAATTGATATTTTTTTTTGATCGGTTGAAGCATGGACAAGCTCAGTAGTGAAATATACAAAGGAGTTCTACAAGATTAACCCAACAAAAAATGACAAATCATGCTGATGTATTTTTTTATTATTTTATTATTATTTCACTTTGAAAGATATTACTTACACATTCACGAAAAAAATTATACCTGAATATATGTTACAATTTAGAGGTTTGATCTAATTGGTATTCCAACAAAAGAACACGCACAATCATTAAAATCTACAATCAAATACGTGTAATAGAAATGAAACAAAATTATTATTACAGAATTTATTTTGTTAAATAGATGCTAATAAATTTGATAACCTGCATTATTTGTCATCATTTCAAAATAATTATCATAACATAATTTAAAAATAATATCATAATATAATCGAATAATTTATTATATTTAATTGTTGAACTATCTCATTAATTTGATTCTAACAATTACAAACACACGATTACTATAATTGATAAAATTATTAAATAACTTACAGATCAAATGAGTTCGGATAATTAACAAGAAAAATTATTAATGATAACTTTAATTATTTTATTATTTTATTCTCCTATAGAACTAACAAAATATTTATCATGAGATACAAATGCATTTGAAGAATCAAACGTCCTGATAAATATGATGTGTTCAAAAATTATACAATTGTAAATTGCATAAATTACAATATGCATAAAAATACATCATTACAGAATCTACTGTCAAATGCCTCATCATGTAATAAAAATGAAAGAAAAATTATATTATAAAATATTTTATGACTTATTGATTAATAATATACTATCTATCATTTAATAGATAACTACGTTATCTATCATCATTTTTAAATAATTGTCATAATATAATTTTTAAAAAATGATAATGATATGATTGGATAAAATAGCGGATATAAAATTGATCGAAAGAAAATTAATTCTAAAATATTTAATAACGCTCGCGTGAAGCGCGGCCATGTTCCCTAGTAATACAATAAGGCTGCATGCATTCATTAAATAATTTAAAAGGAATTAACGACTCATCATATATTTTAAAATTCAGATCCTTGACATAATTGATTGTTGAAACAAACAATAGAAAATCGTTAACAATATTACAGATTCTATTACATTTAATAGAAGCATTAAGACAATCTTTTAGATGATTTATATGAAATAACATAATTAGTGAACATTCATATAGCTGATTCCAAACATATTTAGGACTGAATTATAACATATTGTTATCGTAAGAAATAGCATAACAAACTTTTATATTATAAGGCCGAGTTTTATTATGTATGATCTCATAACAATACTGTCAATTGTTTTCCTATCACATTCAATTCAATCAACATAATTTTGATTCATACTTATTTAGAAGAGGATAAAAAAGAAACGAACAAATAAAATTCATGAACAAATAATAAAAAGTACTCACCGATGTTGCTTATTTTTCTACTCAAAATTTAATAAGTGCTAAATTCATCACCAAGCACCAAAATCTAAAATAAGATGAGTAGTCAAATTATATGTATTTGATCTTTTGGCTGTAAGTTTTGGAAGCAATACAAAAAACATAAATTCATATAAAACATATTCAATAATTAGAAAAGAAATAAGGACTTTATTATCTTAAATTTTGGAAACTTAAATGCAATTAATTGACTTATAACTGGCTATGAGCCTATGACTTTCCAGGAGCAAATCGATTTTTATGTTATCCATTAGTTACTCACGATGTACATTAAAAACTAATTTACTGTAGTTATTGATTTTTATCACACAAATGCTTCACCTATAAAGAATTGATTAAAGCTACTTTACGTGGCTCTTTAATTAGTTCAACATTTATTTTGTGAGGCTCTTTTAAGCCATTTAGTAAATAGATTATGTATTAAAAATGAAAAAAAATAATAAAAAAAGATAAATATGAATGGAGGCCATAGAGAGGTGCCACATCACCTTGTCTATGATCCTCCTTTATATATTAGTCAATTTGCTGCGCTTTGCGCAGTCGAGAAAAACATGTTTAAAATTGTTATACCACTCTTTTTTTTATCAAATTGAAAATGCTTATAAACAATATTATATATTTGAGTTAATTTATAAATGTAAATTATTTAGAACACATGCTACAATATACATAATGTATAAGCATTAATTTTTCTATGGGGTAGACAATTAAATTTTACCTCTGATTTCTTTTCCTATTGTATTGTAAAAATAGGAGTTAAAAAAATGTGGAAGGACGCATGTCTTCAAATTTGTGTGAGCATTTCTCTTAGAAACGTTCAAAAAAGACTAAAATTAAGTAAGAAAATTAAAAAGTGACTTGAATTTATTTTGACATTAAACATAAAGGAGAAAATAATAGAAAAGCTAAAATGTGAAGAATAAAGGGAAAAATACCAACAAAAAGAAGCAATCCAAAATCAACTTTATATAGATTAATTCATCGCACTTCACGCGATAATAAAAGACTTAAATAATCCTTTTTCGATGGCACAAATAATAAGAAAATTTTATCACAAATGTAAAAAGATTCTTTTTTCATTTTTGTTTCCTTATCCCTAATGTTTTCTATTTTCCTTCTTTCTTCCTTTCTTACTAATGAACCCAATTATTCCCGAGCGGAAAGCTAATGCAAAATTTCACAAAAGCAAGTAAAAGTTTCTATACTTTGTGGATATCACATTAAACATAGGAGTGTTGCCCCAAGAAACAGTAAATTTGCGAAAAATGAAATAACTCATAACATTGTATATAATGCTTCCACTCACACAATTTTACATGATATTCCTCCCATTTTGGGACATATCAAAATGTGACAGAATGTCATATCTATGCAACTTTCACTTAAGAAAACAAAAAAATAAAACTTTGATCTAGCCAACTATCGATTCAACTACTAAAGTATTTTTATTCCATTATTATCACAACATAACAATATACTAATTTCATAAGTGGGGTCTGAGGAAGGTGGTGTGTAAGCAGACCTTACTCTTACCTTGTTAAAGATAGAAATACTGTTTTCGAAAGACTCTCTACCTAAATAAAGCATATAAAATAAAACGAAGGAACTATTTAGATTATAGAAGAAGATAATGGAGTCCTTTGCCCATCCAATCAAAGCAAATGCATTTTTCTTCAAAGTGCTCCAATTTGTGATACTACGCCTCCTGAATCGGAAACAAATATGAGCAGTGTGAGATATATTACGAATATATGGTTGGAGCTTCTCACTTCACACCATCCCCTCATGCATGAACTTTAAAAAGGTATCAAAAGAAAAAATAATAATAGGAAAGCAAAGAGGAAAGAAGCAGAGTTGGGAACATGAGAAGTGCATTAAAATAAATTAATGTTACTGCTAAAAGTGCTTTTATGTGGGGTATCACAAGGGAAGCAACTGGACCGTTTAATCGGTTCAAAGGGTGACTTTTGGACGTGAACCCTTTCATTACCATAGCTTGGATAGAAATCTACCAAAAATCATCAGTATAGCCATCACGTTCCACTTTACTAATATGAAGTTATAAACTTATTTAAGCATTATAGACGGTGAAACATTACCATCTTGGATCTTGTAAGCTTAATTTGCACCAGATCCAAATAATAGATCGTGAATATTAGATAGAAAAATGTCAAAATATAGAGTAAGTATCCATTCATTAAAGATGATATATTTCACAGGAAATAACAATATTTTCATTAGTATAGCTTTAGCAACCAAAAAAATGCTTTGAAGAGAATTTTTCTTTTTTCTAATTTGTTGACCATTTTGTATAACTGATATATCACGGTGACAAATTATTTCTTGCTTTCAGCCTTAACGGCATCTCCAGACTAATCTTCTTCATACCACGAATTTTCTAAGTTATGTTGTAACAAATTTCCTTAAAATCCAAGTGTTGAGGAGTTACAGAAGTCATTGAATGTGTAATTATTTAGAGATTTAGTAAGGCCATTTTTGGACTTTTGGACTATAGTTTTTTCAAATTAAAACAGAAACATGGCCACCTTGATTCATGCTTTGGCAGAGGAAAAGTTCAAAATGAATGCAAGTACAACAACTAATTTAAAATCAATTGAAGTAATAAGAATCATATAGTTCTAACAAAAATTTCTCAAATTTAAAGATGCATTCTGGATACCTGCGGGCTACCTGCTTCAATAAAGCACGCTCTGCCATTACTGCAATCTGGCAAGTAAATTCACAAAAGAAGAAAATTCTAATACATAAACAAAGAAGAGAAGTTCAATTAGAAAATAGTTAACTGACAGTTCAGTTCAAAAATCAAGGAATTAAATGAATATTGAACCATCTCAAAATCAATGAAGCAAAATTTTCTTCATGAGCAGAAGTACAAATAAAAAAAAAAGTTATGCTTCATATATGTTGATCAACAGTATCCACTGATGTGCTATGAATGACAACCTCGTGGGAAATTTTCGAAGAATGTAAAGCTTAAATGACATACCTTCCAGGTAGAACTTCCTCATCATCTTTGGTGGAATTTGAGCATATATTCAATTCAATAACGCTCACATCTCTGTGCAGGGCATGTATTATGGGGACATCATTGGCTCATTTTAATCACTACTCAGTTGGTTTCCAGTTTAATAGGAAGAATTATGGCCTATGTATATGAAGTAATGAGACAAAGCCACATTCATATCATGGTGAATCTGAAAAAAGAAAAGGAGAATTTATTACTGAAAAGAATATATCAAATATATTAGTGTTAATGTATAAGGGTGAGGATAGTTTTTAAGAATGAAATTGCTTTAGCATTTTGGAATATTGAAAAGCCGTAGGTTCATGAAAATCAATAGTAGAAACATATTGCTAATTTTCTGCCTTATCATAAACATTAAGACGGACAAAACATCAAGTACATAGGTTTGGAAATTGAAAATACAGAGTAAGGCCACCCAATTCAAACAGAAATTTGAAGGAGAAAAAATCAGCAGCAATATGTTATCCGATGTTTAGGATCAAGAGGAGGGATGAAATCAGCAAAACTAAACTTGAAAAATGCGTCAAGATGATGATATGGCACCACAAAAATTAACTAACAATGGAAGTAAAATGATTGTTCTGAGGAACTGCTCCTTGAACAAGACTTGAGAAGAGAATTTTTAAGAGTAACTTGACTATTTTCCGACTTCTTATTTTCAAAAGTGCTTATAATAGTCTCAATTACAGCCTTTTATAGGCGATTCAACAAGTAACAGAAATTGACGGGAAAAATAGTTACAACAGTCACAACTACTTTTCGGACTGTTGCATCTACAGTGCTAACATAATTTTGGACTGTGTTGGTTAACTGCCAGCTCACCTAACTAATTGGGATTTTTAACAACTAACACAAAATTTGAAAAGTAAAGTAATTGGAATTATAACAATGCCTTCCCCTTGAAAGAATCCTTGTCCTCAAGGATTAAAATCTGGAAACTTCAACTGAAACTCTTGCAAGTTTTTCCAAGTGTTGTCCTCAGCAGGAGCATTTAACCATTTGACCAATACTTGAATCACTGCCCTACCATGTTTAGGAACCATCCTCCTGTCTAATATGGACTCAGGAGTCAAGATTACATGACCTGAATCAGTGTGGACAATAGGTATATGAATGGAAGCAGTGTAGAACCCGAGCTTTTTCTTTAGCTGTGAGATGTGGAAGGTGGGGTGTATCTTGGAGTGTGGGGGTAAGTCGAGAGTGTAAGCAACAACCCCAACCTTAGCAAGTATCTTGAAAGGTTCATAGAACTTGGCAGACAGCTTTTGAAAGGAGTGGTCCTTGAGAGATAGATGTTTGTATGGCTGCAACTTGACATAAACCATGTATCCAACAACATAGGATCTGTCTGTCCTCTTCTTGTCAGCTTGAACCTTTATTCGACATTTTTCCCTCTCCAAATGAAACTTTAAGTCCCTAAGAGTAGCTTCCTTAACCTGCAAGCTTCTATCCACAGTCTCCAAGGCTGAATCAAAGGGCATATAAGGCAATAGAGGGGGAGGTTTTTGTCCATAAACAACCTCATAAGGGGTGAGATGAGTGGAAATGTGATAGGTGGTGTTGTACCACCATTCTGCAAGAGGCAAACTCTGAGGCCACTATTTTGGCTTCTCAAAAGTCATGCATCTAAGATAGCATTCAAGGCACCTGTTCACTACCTCTGACTGGCCATCAGTTTGAGGGTGGTATGCTGTAGAGGTGAGAAGAGACACCTTCTGTAAACTAAACAGCTCCTTCCAAAATTTACTTGTAAAAACCACATCTCTATCAGACACAATAGTCTTAGGCATACCATGCAACCTGAAAACAATGTCCATAAAGACATGTGCCACATCTACTACAGTGTATGGATGTTTCAAAGCCATAAAGTATGCTTACTAAGCCTGTCTACCACAACAAAAATAACCTCCTTCCCTGCAGCTCTAGAGAGCCCTTCAATGAAATCCATGAATATGTCCTGCCATACCTTCTCAGGAATGGGGAGAGGTTACAACAAGCCCAGTGGTGCCACATGGTCACTCTTACACCTTTGACAAGTACCACACTCCCTAACAAATGTATAAACATACTGCTTCATCCTTTTCCAAAAGAAGTCCTGTTTGAGCCTCCTCAGAGTTACATTGATTCCTGAGTGACCCCCTGCAGCACTGGCATGATAGTAAGAAATGAGCTATTTCCTGACCTCAATGTTATGTCCCACCATCATCTTACCCTTCCTACTCAAAACACCACCCTGCAGCTGGTAATAAGGTTTGTGGTCCAAACCATGTTGTATGTCATGTATCAACTTTTATAATGAAGGGTTTCCCAAATCAGCTTGACCTCATCTAGTAATGGAGAATGCACCCCTGAAATACCATATAGTTGAGCTGAACTATCCCTCCTGGACAAGGCATCAGCTACAGTTTTCTCTTTCCCCTTTTTATAACATATATCATAGTCATATCCCATCAACTTAACCAACCATTTTAGCTGGCTAGGTGTAGTGATTCTTTGCTCAAGTAGGAACTTGAGACTATGGTGATCAATTTTGATGACAAAGTGTCTACCTAGCAAGTAAGGTCTCCACCTTTGCACAACAGTCACCAATGCCAACAACACTTTCTCATAGACAGACATTGCCATGGTCCTCACAGACAATCATTGGCTAAAGAATGTTATGTGTCTGTTCTCTTGAAGCAAAACAGCACCAATACCTTCACCTGAAGCATCAGTCTCCACTACAAAACTCTGAGAGAAGTTAGGCAAAGCCAGCACAAAAGCAGAAGTAATTGCTAACTTCAGTTTCACAAAGGCTGTAGTAGTTGCAGCAGACCATAGGAAGTTGTTCTTTTTGAGTAAGTCAGTTAGTGGTTTGGCAATGCTCCCATACCCCTTTATAAATCTCCTGTAGTAGCCAGTGAGACCCAAAAACCCTCTGAGACCCTTGATAGTTGTTGGTTGTGTCCAGTTCAAAATAGCTGAGACCTTGTGATCATCCATTGCCACACCTTGGGCAGAGCTGACACGCCCCCAAATAGTCAATTTGTGTCACTCCAAAAGCACACTTGCTTTTCTTGACAAACAACTGATTGACCCTTAACAATTTGAAAGCTTCTTCCAGGTGTTGTAGGTGATCATTCCAGCTTGCACTATAGATAAGGATGTCATCAAAGAAGACAAGAATGTACTTCCTGAGACAAGGTTGAAAAACCTGGTTCATTAAGCTTTGGAATGTAGAGGGGGCATTAGTCAAGCCAAATGGCATGACTAGGAATTCATAATGGCCATGGTGGGTCCATAATGCTATTTTTGGGATGTCTTCTTCTCACATTCTAATACGGTGATAACCAGATCTCAAATCCAACTTAGAAAAGAAAATAGCACCATGTAATTCATCCAGCAACTCCTCTATAACAAGGATGGAAAATTTATCCTTGATAGTGCAGCTATTTAGCTCCCTGTAGTCTACACACATCCTCCATGTACCATTCTTCTTCTTTACCATAACAATGGGGGAAGAGTATGGACTAGTACTGTGCCTAATAACCCCAGAAGTCATCAACTCATCCACCATTTTCTCTATCTCATCCTTCTGGATCACAGGGTACCTATAAGGCCTTATGTTTACTGGAGAAGACCCCTCCTTCAAGATGATCTTATGATCATGGGACCCTAGAGGTGGTAACCCCTTAGGTGCCTCAAATAAATTTTCATAGTTGACCAATACTCCTTGCAAGTCAGCTGGAATTTCAGTTGCTTTATCCTTCATCTCCATAGATAGGAGACTGACACCTTCTTCCTGTGAAGCTTCCTTCAATACTCCTATTGAAACCATGCACAATTCAGCAGGTTGAGCCAACAATTTATCCATTTTTCCCTGGTGGATTACTTTAACAGTAGGAAGTTGGATTCCCTTTAATGACACCTTGTTGCCCATGACAATAAATTCCATTTTCAACTGCCTAAAGTTCCACAGAATATCCCCAAGAGTGATTAACCATTGTATTCCCAATACCATATTACACCCCTCAATAGGGAGTACCAACATGTTAGATTCAAATACCACCCCCTGCATCTTTCATGTTAGGCCTTTACACACATAGTTGCAGTTGATCTAATCACCATTAGCCACAGATACAACAAAAGGGTTTATGCCTGATAAATAACACCCCAGCCTTTTAGCTTTATTAAAGTCCAAAAAATTATGAGTGCTTCCTGTGTCAATCAAAACCTGAATATCTTTCCCTCTCACACACACAGTGACCCTGATAGTTCTGAAATCATAGCTCCCATTTATGGCATGTACTGAAACATGGGGCATAATTGACCCCTCAGAATTAGTAGCTAGGCCCTGTGCCATCATAGCGAACATCTTCACAGGGTCCCTCATGCACTCCTCCCCTATTTCTTCTAGTTCTGCAGGGTCTTCAATTTCCAAAGAGAACAACTGCCTTTATTCTTACACACATGACTAGCACTGAACTTTTCATCACAATTAAAACATAGCCCCTTGGCCCTCCTTTCCTCCATCTCGCTGGGACTTAAGAATCTTGGTTTAAAACTCCTGGGATTTGATACTGTTGGCTTCGATTGGGTGGGTTTGGCCATAGAATAGCTTGGGGTGGGTTGAGAGAGGGCAAGCTGTCTGAAATTGGTTCTGGAATAGATGATGATGGGTAAGATGAAGAAGTGGAATTTGTGGAGCTTTTGGTAGGTTGGTGGTGGTTCAGAGTGTTGGGTTGTTCTTGGATTTTGGCTAAACTGATGGCTCTTTGTAGAGTTCTTGGGGCAAACATCCTAACATGCAATTCAATTTCTGGTTTTAACCCCCTTATAAAGCAGCTCACAACATACTCATCAACTAACTCAACTCTTGTCAATAGTTCATCAAATATGTATACATAGTCTTGTACAGAAGATACCTGATTCAGCTCCTTGAAGTCTCCCATGGGATCATCGAAGAGTTCTGTACTGAACCTTGCATACAAACACCTAACATATTACCCCCAACTCGGCCATTCTCTAGTAAGTCTGTTTCTCATGAAGGTCTGATGCCGTTGTAAAGCTTTTCCCTCCAATCTACAGGAAGCTAACTTGACCCTCGCATTTGCTGGTGTTTCATCTATATCAAAAAATTGCTCACTCCGGTAAATTCAATACTTCAACCCAATTCCATCAAACCGAGGGAATTCTATCTAGAAATTCCTAGTAGGTAATTGGTATTCCTCCTCTCTTACCAGATCCACCCTCCCTCTTCCAGGAACTCGTACACCATCTTCAACTGGCACCTCTCGTAGCCCATTTCTCGCCCTTTCAGGAGCTTGTCCTCCATCTACAGCTGGCACCTCGCGTGGCCCAATTCTCAATTGCTCATTCCCCGTCGCCATAGCCGCGATCAATTTCTTGATCTCGTCCATTGCATTTGCGACTTTAGCATCCACAATTTTTCTCAGCTCTGTTACAGATCCAACCACTCCCTCCATGGATCCCTTCAAACTATCGATTTCCCTGCGCATTTCTTGTAACCTAGTGTTGTGGTCTCCCATTTCTCAGCTCAGAGGAGCGTAAGCTCTGATACCACTGATATGGCACCACAAAATTAACTAACAATGGAAGTAAAAATGATTGTTCTGAGGAACTACTCCTTGAACAAGACTTGGAGAAGAGAATTTTTAAGAGTAACTTGATTATTTTCTGACTTCTTATTTTCAAAAGTGCTTATAATCGTCTCAATTACAGCCTTTTATAGGCGATTCAACAAGTAACAGAAATTGGCGGGAAAAATAGTTACAACAGTCACAACTACTTTCCGGACTGTTGCATCTACAGTGCTAACATAATTTTGGACTGTGTTGGTTAGCTGCCAGCTCACTTAAGTGATTAGGATTTTTAACAACTAACACATAATTTACAAAGTAAAGTAATTGGGATCATAACAAATGAAGAAAACTCCGATGGAGGATCAAGTTTTGAAGATTATTCATAATACCCTGTACTTCCTCGAATGATGCATTTTCCTTGTTTGGAACCTCAATGAAAAACCACTGAAAGTTCTCGGCATTCATCGTCTCCTTTGTTGATTATTGAATGTTGATTTGTTATCTGTTTTCTCACATCAGTGGGAATTGAAGACCATATTTTTTTTGGCATGTTGTAGAGACTTTTGAAAGACACGTTTTTTGGGATTCCTTATTGTTATGTAACTGAAACTAATTGCAGACAATTGTGAAAGACACGTTTTTTAGAATTCCTTATTGTTGTGTAACTGAAACTAATTTTTGTAGATTTAATAATTACGTATATTATATAAAAATGCTTAAAAATTTGAGAAAATAGATAAATAAGTTTCCTGATCATTGAGGCACGCCATGTCACCGGGCTGAGGATCCTCTTCTTTTTTTTTATATATAGATTAAAAAAAGAATAGAAGGCTTACAGCTTTATTCATTAAAATAATAGGAGAAAAATAAAATAAAATCAATGCACAATCTTATGAGTTCTTGTCGACATTCATTCTCACAAGTCGATCACCATTGAATAACCTTCATTTTATACTTCGAGTCAAACTAAAACATGAATATAATAAGCACCATAAACATAACTTGAAAGACTATTGTGATCATTCCTACAAAGTTTTACTATATCTTTATTTATAGGACTACAATATAAAATATCAAATAGTAATATCATCAATATGACTATTAACTATTTTAGAGGTTATGATAATAAAAAATTGTGAGTGTAATAAAATTAAAGATCATTAATTTTACATTAAATAAATAACTTTTTAGTTTCTTAACATTTCCTATTTAATATAATTAAAAGAGTTAAATGAGTGTTTTTTTAAATTTTTTAAATATAGCACATAAATGAGAGAAAAATAGAGAAAATCACCAAAAAAAATATTTATATTTCTTGATCAAAGAGACGTGTCACATTATTTTTTCTATTTCTAATTTTATTATTATATAATAAGCATAAAAAATATAACATCTTAAGAGACTAATGTGATCATTTCTTCAATGTCGTGCAATGTCTCTATTTATATGACTACAATATAGAATACCAAATAATGTCATAAATATTTTATAGAATATGATAACAAAAATTTATGAAAATAACAAAAATAAAGACCATTAAATTTTACACTAAAGAAATTTAAAGAAATGACTTTTTAGTTTCTTAACATTGCATATTTAATATAATTAAGAGAGTTAGAAGTGACTTTTTTAACTTTTTAATATAGCACATGAATAAGAAAAAATAGAGAAAACCCTCAAAAAAATAAAAGGAGAAAAAAAAATTGTATTTCTTGGCCAAAAGGAGATGTCACATTACTTTTTCTATTCCTAACTTTATTATTATATATAGATTATTATTTTTCTCTCATTTTTTTTTCTCTTTTTCACTCATGAAATTTCTCCAAATGAAACAAAAATAAGGCTCCTACACAATTTAATCTAAAAAAATATAAGTAAAATAACTAAATTAGCAATGTCATACTAAGAACATTCAAAAGTTATTATTTTGTGGCACAACCTTTTCTTGAATTTAACATGCTCATGATGTTCATTTCATTATGTTATTGTTTATTGATATTTTTTATTTATTAATAATCTGTCTAATTAAGCTTGAAATGCCGAAAGACTAAAATTATAATACCAAATTAAATACATAACTAATTAGGTAAGAATATAAAAAAGGTTCATAATTGAAAAATTAAACTAACACCATTAGGTTACACGTTTCATGAACGAATGATGTTGGAATACGAAAAAGAATACAAAATACTTTATAAATATTATAATTAAAAATTATGAATGCGTTATTAAGAAAATTAAAGGAGAGTCTTTTGAGTTAGTCAAATTATTGACTTTTATATATATAACAGAGGAACGGAGGACTCTGTTGAAAAAAAAAATATATTTTTCTTGACCATAAAGATTGTCACGTCACCCATTTGAAGATCCTCTTATATACAAAATCAATCTGCAAAAATTGGCAAACCTAAAATTAATAAAACGTCAAAAATTATACAAAAGAAAGAAATTTATTAAATTAATTCAAGCAAAAAAAAAAGACTTTTAGAGACGTATCAAAAGCACAAATTTTTATATGTGTTGAGAAAAAAGAAAAAGATGAACTGATGGTGGCAATAAAAAACTACTTCTATCTTTGAACCGTGCCTTCACAATTATTGTAATTCAAATAACAAATAAATCATGTAGCTAATATAGCACAAAAGTGAAATAGGTAATTGTCTTAATATATTAGGTGTGTAATATAAAATATAAAAAAATAAATCAAATTATCTTTATAAGTACCTTGTTTGAACTTATAAATTTCCTTGCTCCAAATTTCTTTGCCATAGATGATCTTTCGTTGCTCAAAATTTTCAATTGCTTGCAGCCAAAATTTTTTCCCTTGCTCAAAATTTCTAATTGCTTTCTCCCAAATTTCTCATGCTTATACAAATATAAAAAAAGTATCAGAATGACAATTTATTAATGTAACGGTTCATACATAAATGTGGAAACATAAAATAACTTTAAGAATTTTAATTTGTGTGGAATATAATAAAGCAAACAATGTGGAAAGAAATAAATAGCAGTAAAAAAATGATAGTTTTTTTCTCCTCAAATGAGGTGACTTTTAGTATTATTTTTTTAAGCCTATTATATAAAATTTGTAAAAACAAAATTCAAAAAAATGAGATAAGAGATAAATATGAATGGAGGCTTTTGAGACATGCCACATAGGCAAGCCTAAAATCTTCCTTTATATATATACTAGTAAACTTAGTCGCGCTTCGCGCGATCGTAAAATACATTCTCAAATATATAATTTAATCTATTTCTTAATATGTTAAAAAATAATCAAAAAACTTAAAATTGTGAAACTCAATCGTAATTTTTTTTGATTGTATAGAATGATACTAAATACATATGTAGTATCATATTAATATACACAAAAATAATTTTTCAGCCATAGAGTATATTGTGAACCTTTGCAATGTTTAGTTATTGTAAATTTGTGACCAATTAAACTTACTCTGTTATTATCGTGTCATAATAAAAAAAATTGCAGATTTTTTTTTTTATAAAAGCATAACAGGTCATGACAAAACTTCTTTTTACTTGTGTCATTTAGATATTTAAGTGCCAAAATAAATTATTAGTAAAACTATTGTATATGGTGAATAACTAATTTCAATTGCAATTAATATATTCTTTATAATAAATCAATGCAATTTTGGAGAAATTAATAAGAGAACACTGATGCAAATCCTGATTTTTCAAGTGGGGAGAAATCAAGCGCATAATTGGATTGAAGCATTTTTGAATCGAAAGAAATCAAACTCATAATTTGATTGAAGCTAACTTTTTAAGTTGTAGTAAAAACCTCTAGTGTCATATTTTGACAGTTTCAATAGGCATTTCTCCACCATGATATATTTGCCCAAGCTCTTAGCTGCCACCTATGATATTTCTTTTCTCATAGTCTTGGCCATAATCACACTATTGCAAAATATTCGTAATGAGTGAAGTGGGAATTTAAGCATATATATAGGAGACCAATGGTAAACGTTTTATTTTAGTGGGGATACAAATAGATGAGAGATTTCCTATAACTGATGATATAAATAAATATTAATCATAAAGACAATCTTAATGAGATTTAAGTAGATGAAAAATTATGCATGATTTCTTACAATTATTATGTGTTGTTTCTTGTGGCCTTTTCATTAGCCACGTACAGTTGTGGAAGAATTTCAATTAAAAATAATTATTTTTATTAATTGTTTTAACATTTTACTTAAGCATATTTAACATAATTAAGAGAGTTAGATGAATTTTTTTACATAAAATACAAATGAGAATGATAAGAAAAAGGGAGAAAAAAATATAAAAATACAAATAAAGGTCATTGAGAGATCCACATCACCTTATCTTTGTTCCTCCTTTATATATATATATATATATATATATATATATATATATATATATATTAATTGATTCCAACACAAACAATTGACAACCTCTACAATATAAAGGCAAAAATGGATCTAATATTAAAACAACAAAAAACACTTATTAACCCATTGTCTGTCATCCATAATTATTCATCTCCAGCTTAAAATTTAAATGTTTGGACCAAAATCTTAACAATTTTTTCATGGCGCATCTCTTAAATGAAGTTATGATCAAGAATATAACTTATGCTAACATAAGAGAAATTAAAAATTAAAAAAAAAATACCACCTTAATACCAACTAAGGGATAAGTCAGTTTAATCGTTTGTTCCTTCATTTTCTCCCCACCACCCATTACTTGTTTTAGAAGACAAAAACTTTCATTTTTCTTAGTATTCAATTTAATTCCCCTTTTTCCTCCTTTTGTTTTTACAAAGTTTCAAATAATCAATTCTTTTTTGATAAATGGATCATCTTACCACTCATCATCATTATCTCCTATAAATTCAAAAGACCACCAAATGAGAAAAATGATAGAAACAAAAGAAACTATCAAACTCTCCTTTTAAGACCAAGAATTAGCCCAATAAAATGAAAATCTTCATGGTAGAGTTAGAATAATCTAAACTTAGTTTAAAATATATATATATATCAGAAACAAATCATTAAAACTGATATATATTTACCTTTTCCAAACCAAAATGCATGGAGTCAGCCAATAATTTTTGTATCAATCAATGAGGCAGAAGGATAAAAAATTGAATTGTTCATGAAAGAGGTAAAAGTAAATCTTGCAAGTTGAAACACTACATGATCTCTTTATATATTTATTCTAACAAAACATGACTCTTGCTCTCCTCTCATAATCCCAAAACTACATGGGTCTCTTGCTCTCCTCTCATACACGTTGTTAAGCATATATTTATTTCTCACTTCATGATTATTGCAATTGAATGTCATAATTGCAGCTGAAATAAATTATAACAAGACATTATTTCTTCCTTTTATCTTCTTATTTAATGTTGTTTTTGAAGAATAAAAATAAAAGAAAATGGCAAAAAAAGGATAAAAAAGATAAATATGAATGGAGGTCATAAAGATGTGTCACATCACCTTGTCTATAACTCTCTTTTATATATATATATATATAGATATAGATATAGATATAGATATAGATATATAGATTTATGGGATCGATCTTTAGATACGTAATCTAATTTATGTCATTTTATTCCACGCTGATATATATATATATATATATATATATATATACATATATATATATACACACATATATATATACACGTATATATATATACATATATATACATACACACACACATATATAGATTTATGGGATCGATCTTTAGATACGTAATCTAATTTATGTCATTTTATTCCACGCTGTATCCCTATGAACCAATACATTTAAGGTAAATAACAAAAAACACATTCATATATAAGCTAATTATTACTCCTTCGAACACTAATTTTTGAAATTACATTTTATACCACTAGAACTCATTCTTTTGGATACATATATGTATTTGAGTTTTATAATTGTATGTATCTATCTATTTGAGTTTCATAATTTTTACGTATCTATGTATTGAGTTTCGCAATTTTATTTATCTGTGTGTCTGATTTTCATAATTTTATATATATATATATCTGTGATATGAATTTCATAATTTCATGTATCTGTGTATTTGATTTTCATATTTCATGCATTTGATCTTCTTAATTTTGTGTATTTGTGTAATTGAGTTCGCAATTTTATGTATATATATATATATATATATATATATATGAGTTTTATAATTTTATGTATTTGTATATTTGCTTTTCATATTAATGTATTTGAATCTTGGTTTCTCCGGAGATGAAGCAGTGACGGCTGATAATGTTGTTTGTAGTTTTTCCGAGGTACTTTACACTATCAAAAAAAAATAGGATTACCGATCTCACAAAATCGATCACCTGAGGTCGATAATCCTGATTTATCAATCAAAAGTCATCCAAAAAGCTTTAGACAGTAATTTTCACATAGGTAATTGATTTCGTCCACATGAGATCAATTTTTATTGTGCTCACGTGGACGATTTAAATAAAAAGCTAATTTTTTAAACTAACCAACCACCTGAGTTCGGTGTTAATTAAATTACTTTTTTATAATTTGAATAAAATCGATCACAGAAGGTCGGTTAAAATTAATTTATTTAAAAATAGCTTTTACTAAATCGATCTCTTGAAGTCAGTTTTAATTTAATTATTTAATAAAATAAATTAACTAAATCAACTTCAAGTGGTCGAATTTATTTAAATTATTAAAAAAATAATTTATATAAAATCGACCTTCTGTGATAGGTTTTATTTAAATTATTAAAAAAATAATTTATATGAAATTGACCTTCTATCGTTGGTTTTATTAAAATTATTAAAAAAATAATTTATATAAAATCGACCTTCTATGATCAGTTTCATTTAAATTATTAAAAAAATAATTTATGTAAAATCGATCTTTTGTGGGTCATTAAAAAAATTTAACAACAAAATTGTTCTCAAACTATCTAAATTTAATCATTTTTTTGATAATTTTTACAAAAAAATCTACTTAGTGTGATCGATTTTTGGTCAATTTTTTTTAAAAAAATTTATAGCAAATTGTTGCAATTTTTAATGTCACATGCTCAAAATTAACCTAAACATTACAATATCTAAAACTCAACCCAAACCAGCTCAAAGAGCTTTCAATATATTATAATTCTACGTTTATGTTACACTACTTTAAATCAAACTAAAATTTATTTGAATCAAATAAAAATACAATCAAAATATCTCGAGAAAGTTTAAAGATAAACAATTCTAACAATAAAGAAGTTCATACATAAACATGTCTAAATATAAAGAAGTTTAAACATGTGTAAACATACACAAGTCTAATCATCATCCTCACCGGCCTTATGCTCCTGCGCCTATTCATCCTCTGTAGAGGACTCATCAAGTGGGCCTCGACCTATCTCACATACGTCGTCGTGCATCACCAGAACCTGAAGGGATAATCTGTCAAGACTCAAAAAATCAATTTAGCTAGAACTAAAGCAACTGCATCCTCTCATCCCTCAACTTCTCCCTCTCAGCTTGTTCTCTAGTCATAGCATTCATCCTATAGGCCTTTTAAGAGAGATTGTAGATTGAATCTCTAATCGGGTCACCCACACACTCTTTTCAGAACTGCTTGACTTCTTTTTGTGAAACTGATGCCCTAATTTTCAGGAGGTTGAGTACTATGGTACTCTCCAATCTTTTGCACATAATTATCCTATATTTAAATTGAAGCAAATAATTAATAACGAAAAGATATCAAACTATTTAAACTTAAATAACATTAATTGTCTAAAAAAAAGATTGTACGTTCGAAATAAAGTTCTTACATGTGTCTCTTACGCCTGTTGCTCAACCCATCTATCTTCATCCGTTCGGTTCTTCTTCTTTCTTATGTGTAATGCTTTGAATAACTCCTCCTGAACTATCGCCCTAGCCAACTCTTTTTCCTGCATATAATAAAATCGTTAATCTCTAAAAACAAAAATTCTTTTTTGATTATCACTATTAATTGTCATCATGGTGTCAGTCACTACAATACCAATAACTTTTATCATCACAAATTAATTTTTTTCATATTATATTATGTTATATTATATGTTTTTTTGTAATAACATTTCGCTATTATCATTAAAAAAATATTGAAACAAATATGGTTTGACTTTTTAAATTTACTCAATTATTGTATAACTTTATACACAACTCAACATATAATATACTTGCAATTGTTTCGATACATAATGATTAATGGCCATTGTCACGTGGCAGCCTAGTCGACATTCGACAATGGATGTGGGGCCTGGATCCATCTCGAGTCTTGACTCTTGAGTGGGTAGCCCATTATCTTTCACAAAAATGGAAAGTATCCAGATTGAACTAAAGCTAATTGTAAATCATGGCTTGGAACTCTGAACTATTCTTTAATTAAATAAAATAATAATATCCTTCAATTATTACTAGTCAAAAAGTTGATCTAAACTTTACACCTATTGGCCTATAAATTTGTACTATATAAGAAACCACCTACAAGAGGGACTTCAATAATTCATCCAACAAAGAACAACTAACAAAGAAAAAAAACACATTCAAAATTACCAAAAAAACTCTCTTCATGGCAACTACTTCCACTTTATTAATTCAAGCATACATGGAGAACTTCCATTACTCAAGAAGACTTCTCCCGGTGGACACCATGGCGCGGCCTCCGGCAGGCGGAATCAGCCACGATGCAATTGATCCACCACTTGGTCACAAGGTCAACACAATTGATGCAAATGTCATTATGGTCTTGGCAGTACTTGTATGTGCCTTAATTTGTTCACTTGTGTTGAACTCCATCATAAAGTGTGCATTTAAGTGCTCTAGCCTTTTATTGGCAGATCCATCCTCTAACAATACAAGTAATAACCCTTCTTCAGCAAAATTAGCCAATAGAGGGATCAAGAAAAAAGCCCTCAAGACATTCCCGGTTATAACATACACTACTGAATTGAAACATCCAGGGCTCGACTCTGAGTGTGTCATTTGCTTATCTGAATTCGGAGTTGGAGAGAAAGTTAAAGTTCTCCCTAAGTGCAACCATGGGTTCCACGTTCGATGTATCAATAAATGGCTCAATTCACACTCTTCTTGCCCAACTTGTAGGCACTGCCTCATTGAGACTTGCCAAAAAATTGTTAATGGCGGCAATTCTTCTACTAGTACTTCATCATCAGCAGCAGTAGTTCAAGAAATTATAGTAAGCATTGAACCTCTCCAACGTGAAGGTGTGATATCCAATAATTAACAATAAAAATTTGGTAGAAAAATAGGATTAGTATATGTGGACCTTAGTTGATTAGTATCACGTCACACACTTAATTAGATTAGAAGCTTAGCAAGCTAGCATATATGAGGCAGAAATATGCCAGTGTAGTTTTCCAATGGCTCATTACTCTTGCAAGTGTATATACAAATTAAATTTTGTTCCCGTTAATTTCTTTTTAATCAAAATTCTCTTTCTTCCTCTCAAAATGAAACAAAAAAGTAAGTTAATTTTTTTTAAGGGAAAAGCAACAAGTATATCCCTGTTCAAAATTAATTTTGCGTTTAAATATGGATATGATGAATTCATGATTTTAAATTAGTGTTTAGACATGTGATTTGAGATCATGATAGTATAGGAGTAAATTTAAATTTTCCCCTCTTCTTTATTCGGTAAAGGAAATATTCATTTTACCTTTCCAAAAATAGTACTTGTACTTAATTACTCTTTCCGTTCAATTTTACTTGTCATTTTTTGACTTGACACACCGTACCCATTAAGAAAAGAATGATTGACATAACAATTTTATCACATTACCTCTATTAATTAGTGTTAGTATTAAGTCTTAAAAAATGATTTTAGGAATAAGTAACTAATGCTAAGGGTAAAACATGAAATTTTTTTTTTATCTTTTCTTGATATGTCAAGAATGAAAAGTAAAAATGAAAATAAAAAATAGAAATAAGTGACAACTAATTTTGAACGGAGGGAGTAACAAAAGACTGGTTTTATACATGTATCCAAGAAGATTATGTTTTTATAAGTTCTAAAGGCTAATTAAACATTTGATTTCCGAAATAATTTTGCATGCCATAGTCATATAACTATTTGCAATTAACTCCTATTTGTTTGAAGTTAATTCAGTCTACAAATTAAAGAATTAATTTTCAGAAAAGTGAAAACTTATCCATGCCAATTGCCCCTTTACATTAAGCAAGAGACGGTGTATTATTTGAATATCACTATCATCCTTTCTATTTTTCTAGTGTGGGATATATATGTACTAGATTTCAATCTTTATCTTTTTTAAAAGTGTGATAATAATATCAAACATAGGATCAGTACTTTACAAGTGTACTGTTGTCCGTAATTAAGTGGATAAGGGTACTTTATCAGCAACTAAAAAAAGAAAGTAAAACAACAAATGAAGTATTAGCAAAAACATTAATAAGCATCACCATAGCATAAGTCTCTATGATAATTAACTATCTTAATTAGTGCAAATATTGAAAACTAATTGAGTTAAACTAAAAAAGAAGTTATCTTTTATGATATAAATATAGTTGTTCTAGCTATTGGACAAATTAAGAGCAAACCATATGTCTGTTCTACACCGTTCAAGCCTTCTGGTTATCACTCTATATATCTTTAAAAGTAAGATCGTTAAGGGTCAAAAAAACACTTAAATAACTAAACTATCTCAGTTTTTTGAATTTCATACCTAAACTATCGACTATCGAGAGTGTCAGTTTTCTACCTGAACTATCACCAATGGTTAGCAAAACACACCTAGATGGCGACTAGACCAAATATTTGTCTACAAACGCTTCTAGGTGCGTTTAATCTTCGTCCACCTGACATATATAATGACTCTATTTGATTTCTTTAAAATCCTGAACTCTCCCTTCCAAGCTGGAGATATCTACGTCACGGCTGAGATGAAATCTGTTAAACTTCATCAATGGTGCCAACAATGGTGAACAATACAGATGAGTTAATGCTCTGAACATGAAGAAAGGGAAATTCTATATTCAATCATTAGTTGTTCAAGTACAAAGATCTCTACTCTACTCTATATATAGAGTACCTAATTCGTTCAGCTACCAACTAACCACACTAGTTAACTTTAACTTAGCTCTAGGTTAACTAACTCTAACTAACTCTGTGACTTTACTGTTCACAGTAACTAACTATTTTTACTGTTTACTTGTAACTAACTCTGCTAACAAATTCTGTTCATAACACCCCTCCTTAAGCTGATGGTTGAAAGATGTCTTTCAAGCCCAACTTGGACAGTAAGTACAAGTATTGAGGTTTTCCCAAGCTCTTAGTGAGCAAGTATGCCAATTGTTTTTTTGTTGAGACATGATGAGTCTTGATCATACCCTGTTATAATTTTTCTCTAACAAAATGACAATCAATATCAAAGTGCTTTGTTCTTTCATGGAAGGTGAGATTGGCTGCAATTTGTATTGCAACTTTGCTGTCACAAAACAGACTTACTGGTTGTTTGACACATACTCCTAATTCCTTGTACAGTCCAATAAGCCAAGTGATTTCTACAATAGATGAGGCCATGCTTATGAACTCTACCTCAGCTGAGCTCCTAGCCATTGTTTCTTGTTTTTTTGACTTCTATGAAACAAGAGCTCCACCAAACTTCACTAAGTACCCAGTCACTAAACTCCTAGTTTGTAGACAAGTGCCCCAGTCAAAGTCACAGAAGACATATAACAACTCTGAGTTCTGAGAGGTCATGAATAAGCTTAAATCAGGTGATGTTTTTATGTATCTTACCACTCTGAGTGCTGCTTCCATGTGAGACTCCTAAGGTGCATGCATGTACTGGCTTAGAACCTGTACTACAAAGGAGATATCAACTCTGGTCATGGTCAAGTACAACAACCTTCCAATCAACCTTTGGTATTTCCCAATGTCTTTCAAGGGATTGTCCATGACTGCTGCCTTTGAGCCTTGCACATGTGTGTCATATTCAATAGAAGTCAGTCTTAGATTAGAATCCAATGGTACATGCACTGGTTTGGCACCACTTAATCTCATCTCAGAGATGAGCTCCAAAGCATACTTGCGCTGGCTCATAATCAGCCCCTCCTTAGATCTAGCAAACTCTATACCAAGAAACAACTTCAACTCAACTAAGTCCTTCATTCTAAACTTCAGCTTGAGATCATATCTAGTCTAGACAATCAGAGTATCACAGCTTCCAGAGATGAGCAGATCATCAACATAGACAAGAACCACAATTAACTCAATACCTACTTGTTTTGTATACAATGAGTAGTCATAGTGACTTTGAGTGAATCCCAGCTGAACCAGTACTTCTGTTAGCTTAAGATTCCATTGTCTAGGTGCCTGTTTCAAGCCATAAAGGGACTTTTGGAGTTTGCAGACTTTACCAGACTCCCCTTGTCTGCAAAAACCTAGAGGGATGACCATATACACATCCTCTAGAAGATCACCATACAGAAAGGCATTATGCACATCCATCTGAAAAACAGGCCAGTTCTTAGCAGCTGCAACAACAAACACTAACCTGACTGTGACCATCTTAGCAACAGGAAAAAAAGTTTCTGAGTAGTCTAGCCCCTTCTTTTGACTGAATCCCTTAGCCACCAACCTTGCCTTATATCTTTCAACAACACCTGTGGACAAGTACTTCACCTTAAATACCCATTTACAGCCAAGGGATGTTTGCCAGGAGGGAGATCAACAATGCTCTAGGTGTTGTTCTCCTCTAGAGCAGCAATATCAAACTTCATAGCCTCAACCCACTAAGGGTCAAGAACAGCCTCATCAAAGGAGGTGGGTTCATAAATAGCAGAATAAGCAGCTAAATCTGCATTATGAGAGGCAGACAGACAATTGTAAGTCACATGATTTGAGACGGGATAAAGACAAGTAGACTTAGCCTTGGACTTAGTCTGATAATCCTGAAGCCAAATAAGAGGCTTGAATGCCCTAGTGGACTGTCTTTTGGCAACTGTAGCAGGTTCAGGCTCTGCTGGTGCATGCACTACTGGTACTACTGGTTTAGACACTGCTGGTTCATGCACTGCTGGTGTAGGTGCTGTAACACCAACATCGCTAGAAGAGGAAGGTATATCAACAGACTCTGTTGGTTGCACAATAGGAATGACAAGAGGAGAAGCATCACTAGGTGCTTCTGTGAACTGCAGCACAGGAAATAAGGGACTAGAAGAGAGATTCATCTGGTGAAAAGGAAAAATCTCCTCCTCAAAGACTACATCTCTACTTACTAAAAACTCTTTAGTATGAAGTGCAAAAAGCTTGTACCCTTTCTGTTGAGGAGAATAACCAACAAGCACTGATGGTGTGTCTCTTGAGGCAAATTTATCAACTTTCCTTACTTCAGTAACAAAGGCAAGGCAACCAAATACTCTGAGATGATCAAGAGTTGGAGGAGTATGATATAGTAGTTCATAGGGGGTCTGGCCCTTCAGGACAGTAGAAGGTAACCTGTTAATAAGGTACACACTTGTGAGAACACACTCACCCTAAAATTTCAAAGACATGTAAGACTGAAACCTCAGGGATCTAGCAGTATCCAGGATATGTATATGCTTCCTTTCTACTACCCCATTCTGCTGAGGTGTATAAACACATGAGCTTTGATGTAAGATACCTAGTGACTGGAGACTGGAGCAGGTCAGTCACTTGTGAGTTGAAGAACTCACAACCATTATCAGTCCTCAACACCTTTATACTGGAACTAAAGACATTACCAATCATAACCAGGAATTTTCTGAGAGCAACTACAAACTCATACTTTGAAGTTAACAAGAGTAACCAAGTATACCTAGAGTAGTCATCAACTATGGTCAGAAAATACCTCTTACAATCATGAGTAGGAACTCTATAAGTCCCCAAACATCAGTATACAACAGATTAAAACAAGCAGTAGTAGTTGTATTGCTCAAAGGAAAAGAGAGTCTGGACTGTTTAGCCAAAGGACATACAGTACAAAGATCAACATCTTTCTCATATACATGCTTAAACAAGTTGAGCTTCTTGAGAGTAGTAAAAGGAACATGGCCTAGTCTTCTATGCCATAATGGCAAGCTTATTCTAGCATTATTCAATGACTTTACTGCATAAGACTCAATAGTACTAGAGACTGTATTAACTTGACATCTCTGAGAGGACAATTGAGCTCCTTGTGACTTCAAAGGGCAATCAACATTGACAACATACAAGTCATTCTCCAATCTTCCAATTCCCCTCACTGTCCCATTGTAGAGGTCCTGAAAAATGCAAAAATCAGGATACAATAGTGCACAACAATTTAATTCTCTTTTAGGAATATGCAACACATTTTTGATCTCAAACTCTCCAAGAATCTGAGAAGACCCTATGTTGTTGACTCTAGCCAGACTCCTAGTAGGAAGATGTACTTTCCCTTCTTGTGAATCAAATAGATTAGTGTAGTGTGTTAGTAGACTCAACCTGTTGACCATATGTTTGGAAGCACTAGTATCTACTATTCATTTATCATCAGTGTTGAAGGTAGAGCAGTTTAGCAGACCTGCTGCCCTTATGTGATTGTCATTGTCACTCTTTCCACTTTCTTGGTCAAGAAGATGTAGTATTTATTGGTACTGCTGTGGAGAGAAATGAGGATGGTGTGGATACTGTGGCTGTGGATGTTGATAGTGCTATTTATGCTGCATGTTAGTCATAAGAGCATGTGATTTACTATTAGAATTACCAGAATTGACATTTCCAGTCCCTTGTCTGATCATGGGATGCTGAGGCCTTGAATCAGACTGATTATAGGATGAACTAGCATCACTGGTGGAACTTGATCCATGATAACCAGTTGTTCCATGATGGTTATAACCAAGAGCTGCAAGGTTTGCTGCTGTAATAGGACCAGGACTAGTTCTCCTTCTGTCTTTCCAATCAGCAGGGTAGCCATGTAGCCTGAAGCAAATATCCTTAGTGTGCCCACTCCAGTTGCAATAATCACAATACAAGTTACTATTGAAGTTCTTCTTGGGCTTGAAACCACAACTTAAACCTGCACTGAAGTTTGATCCTGAGTTCATGTGAGACACCTTATTCCTTCCTGAGTTTCTTCCTGAATTTCCATGAGACAGATTTCCTTTACTACTGAAGAAAGCCATAGCTTCATTCAACCGGGAAAGCTGTTCTCAACCAAATGTGGAAAATCTAAACACTAAGATTCCGTTGTATATTAGGAATATTCTAATAGGATTACTTAACAATTAAGTAGTACTAGAAGTAGTAGCAGTACACTGGGAAATTGAAAAGTTAAAACTTATTGTACTATAAGTCTAGAAGATATGGTCTCAATTTTTCTACAACTGGGGTTGTTGCTTTATTCCTTAATGATAACTACAATCAGCTTATGATATTGACAACCTTTGTTCCTTCATCTATCTTCAAACAAAGCACAGGTAATCATAGTATGTAATTAATGAAATTGATTAGTACTTTAATACATAAATAGTTACGTTGCGGCTAAAGATAGGCCTAAAAAGTATTACTCTCCCTCTGTCTCACTTTATATGACTTACTTTCCTTTTTAGTCAGTCCAAAAAAAAAATGATACATTTCTACATTTAGTAACAATTTAACTTTAAAATACCCATTTTACCCTTAATGAAATGATTTACAACCACACAAAATCTAAGACTCATTTTAGACCACAAGTTTTAAAAGTCTTCCTTTCTTTCTTAAAGTCCGTGCCAAGTCAAAGTAACTCATATAAAATGGGACGGAGGGAGTATACCTCTTCCTTTTTATTTGTCACATTTCGCTTCATGAGGGTTAATTTAACTAATCTTCAATTCGGAGATTTAGATGTTCGAAAACTATAAGAAAAATACTATAGGTTTCAATTTTTTTTATATTAATATGATGAAAAAATATATCCTAAAATATCGGTTAAAGTTCATACTATTTGACTCTCAAAAAACAAAGAAAACGTGACAAGTAAAGGTAAACGGAAGAAGTATCAATCAAAATCACAATATGTAGAAATTAACAAGCAAACATTTAATCCAACAGGAGTAATCTCTCATGATTTCGTTTTGTGCCCGAATCTAAATTATCACTTATAAAAAAGCCGAAAAGGTAACCTATAATAGGGAAGGTATGATTTGGTAATTTGTTCAATATTCTTGCAACTAAAGAATTATAAATTAATTATTCTACACTAAATAATATTATAAACAAAACAACGAGACAGTGACTAATTAATCATAGTAACAATTGTTATATTTGATTTGTCTACTTTAAAGGCAATTTGGGACCCATTTTTAGATACTTAATCTAGCGTATGCTATTTTATTCCACACTCTATCCCTGTGTACTAATACATTTAGGGGTCGTTTGGTTGGGAACAACTTATTCTGGAATAATTAATTTTAGAATTAGCTATTACGGGATTAGTTATCCCATTATGTATATGGAATAACTAATTATTCCATCACTATGGTATAAATGGTGGGATAAATAATCCCAGGACTAACTAATACCTTCAATGAAACGCAGAATAAAACAATCTTGCATTTTATCCCGAGACTATTATACCTTATACCTAACGACCCCTTAGGGATTGTTTGGTTTAAAACAAGTAATTATTCCGAGATAATTAATCCCGAAATTAACTATCACGGGATCAGTGATCTCACCATGTATATGAGATAACTTATCCCATCACAACATGGTATACATGATGGGATAAATAATTCTGAGACTAACTAACACCTCCAACCAAACATAAGATAAAATAATCCTGTATTTTATCCTGAGACTATTATACCTTATATCTCACACACCTAACAACCCTTAGGCTCTTTTTTTTTTTTTTTTTTTTTTTTTTGCATTTAACAGAACTTGAATCTAAATAGTTCAGACCTTAAATGATTCAAGAATCATTTGATAGATTTTATAGGATTGTTTGATAGAGTTTATAAGAATAGAACTATAAATAGAGTGTATTAGTAATGTTGAAATTAATTATACTCTGATTATTTTTGATCCACTATTTGATTTAGTGTATTTAAAGGCAGTTCTGTCTTTAACCATGCTTATTCATGTATTAATAACCTTTGTATTACTAATATTATGATTTTGCTATGTACTAATTGTACATATATAAAATGAAAAACCTACCAAACTAAGGACTAAATAATACTATGACGAATACATGTATTATTTTCTCTAATATATCCTACCAAACAATGTGTATTTGTTTACATTAATATTTAAGCACTTATTTTGTGTGAATATGTCTTAATCATTAAGATCTTGAACAAAGTCTTAATATAATTTTATTAAAAGGTATTTTTGTGTGAATAATTTTCATCATCACTCTGTCCACAACTATCAACCACTAGCTGCGACTAACCACCGTCATTGTCGCCAAACCAACCATCTCTACCATCAGAACTACCATTGACAACCATCACCACTGCCAATCACTATTGTTCACTACTAAAAGCAGCTCAATTTGGGATGGATAGAAAAGCGACGGACATCGTCGCTAATGAAAAGCAACGGAAAAAGCGACGCTGTCCGTCGCTTTTCAATTTTTTTTTAATTTATAATTATTTTTTTACATAAGCGACGGACAACGTCTCTAATTCCGTCGGCTTTTTTTGGTGAATTTTTGCGCCAAAAATATTTACAAATAATTGGTTTTTATTTTCTAACATAAGCGACGGACAGCGTCGCAAATATTAAAAAAAAACAATTTTTTTAAAGAAAGCGACGTTGTCCGTCGCTTTCTTTAAAATTAAATTTATATTTAAAAAAAAAGAGACAGACAACGTCGCTTTTGTCCGTCGCTTTTTGGCCAAGATGCGGTCAACTCATTTAAAAAAGTGACGGACAAAAGCGATGCTGTTCATCACTTTTTTAAATATACAGAGACCCGACGGGGGTCTCTTTCCCTCATTTCTCTCTTTCTCTTTTCTCTCCTCTTCTCCTCCTCCACGCTGCTCCTCCACCACCGCTCCCTCCACCACCGCTCCTCCACCATCAGCCTCCTCCCTCCAACCTCCTCCCATTTTAAGGTTAATTATTTTGTTGATTTGAAGGTTAGGGTTTAATTTGGGTATTTTTATTTTCAAAAATTGATAGTGTATTCTAGACTAGGGTATATTATTGTTGTTGAATTTAGACTATGATGTATATGTTGTTGTTGTTGTTGTTGAATTCTAAACTAAGATTTTGAGAAATTGATATTAAAAATTGATATATGAAAAAATTGATAGTGAATTTTTTTTTTTAGATTATATTCTTAATTTATGAACTTTAATTAGTTTAGGTTTGCTAATTAGTTTGTGAACCTTAGTTTAGGCTTGCTATTAGTTGTGAACCTTAGTTTAGGCTTGCTAATTAGTTTGTGAACCTTAATTTAGGCTTTCTATTAGTTTGTGAACCTTAGTTTAGGCTTGCTATTAGTTTGTGAACCTTAGTTTAGGCTTGCTATAATTATTTTGTGAACCTTAATTTGGGTTCTTTTTTGAACTTGAATTAGGTACTTGAATTTCGAACTTGAATTTGGAATTAGAATTTGGAACTTTAATTTGGAACTTGAATTAGGATTAGGACTTGAATTTGGAATTAGGTTCTTGAATTAGAGTATTAACTTGAATTAGGCTCTTGAACCTTAGTTTTTTTTAAGTTAAGCTTTTTTAAGTTAAGTTTGTTAGTTTTGAGTTGAAAATTAGTTTTCAACTTTAGGAATGATTTTTTGAACTAGAATTTGGAACTTTAATTAGGATTAGGACTAGAACTTGAATTTGGAATTAGGTTCTTGAACCTTAGATTTTTTAAGTTAAACTTTTTAAAGTTAAGTTTGTTAGTTTTGAGTTGAGAATAATTAGTTTTCAACTTTAGGAATGATTTTTTGAACTTGAATTAGGAACTTGAATTTGGAATTAGGACTTGAACTTGAATTAGAAACTTGAATTTGGAACTTGAATTTAGAACTTGAAATAGGATTAGGACTAGAACTTGAATTTGGAATTAGGTTCTTGAACCTTAGTTTTTTTAAGTTAAACTTTTTTAAGTTAAGTTTGCTAGTTTTGAGTTGAGAATAATTAGTTTTCAACTTTAGGAATGATTTTTTGAACTTGAATTAGGAACTTGAATTTTGAACTTGAATTTGGAATTAGGACTTGAACTTGAATTTGGAACTTTAATTTGGAACTGGAATTAGGAT